>JAODKE010000041.1:8865600-8876356 GCA_026779605.1 Mormyrus hasselquistii
TGGGAAAAACCATAATCCCAATCACGACACCCTTAACCTCTACCCATCCCTAACCTTAACCATAAGTAACCAACCCAGATACAAGACTTTTGGCATTTTTACTTTTTTGATTGGATTTACATATTTTTATAAAACCGAGGTTATCCAAATGGGGACCTCAAAAGATGTCTCCAAAAGTAGGAAAATTTCAGGTTTTGCTACACTTTAGGGACAACCCCTCCTTATTGCTCATCTGGCTTCTGAATTATATATTTAGCATCGTTGTATTACAGTATATACGTACCATCGACCCATCCGCCGTCCCTCTTCATACTGCCAGTCACACACGTAATGGGCCAGTCACCAGTTCATTTGTCGCTGTACACATGCAATATGCTCACATGGGAAACATGCAATCACAGGGAGAGCATGTGAACTCCACACGCAATCATAACGGGGATGGGAGCAAATGCTCCTAACCCTGTACTGCATCCTGATCAGCATCATTTATTAATTTGTCGCACTAATGATGACAAGAGATGCGCTATTATTTTTGATTTCTCAGCTTTAGTAAATTTGCCGATACCGTCATTTAGAATGAGTGCCGACATCCCTTTGTTCCTGACCTGAACAGCTTACTGAATTGCTCTGCTGTGATATTGTCTCGTTAGCTGCCTTGACCTTCGCGATTTGATGAATGCTCCTGTTTTATTTTTATGTTTCGCTGTTGACTTCCTCAAAACAAAGCGATGTGACAGTGAAGTAAAAAAAGAAGCAGCAGTTATCATAATAATCTGGTTAAAGCCATTATGTAAAGACACTAACAGTAATCACGTGGCCGTTGTTAATTTAACCTGGTTAGAGCCATAATGGTCACTACCAATCAAAAGTTTCTGCACATGTAGCCGAAGTGTCCCACACTCTGATTTGACACTGGCTAAATATTTTCTGGGTTATGTGTTTAGGGAACACAAGATGACTGTCTCCTTCTGCCGACTGGAGGATTTATTCTGAATAATAATTATTAAAAAGACACATGTACAGCACATCTGCGTTTACGGGTCCCTGTCACTTTACTCTGCTCAGAAGGAATCGCGACCCTCTGAGAACAAAGTGATATGCTGTGATATACTGTACACCCAATAATTAAATAAATAACATTAACAGTTCATAAAATAAAATACATCAGAACAAATAATACAATAGTGTAAAAATACACTGGCTGAAATGGGAAAATTAAACGAGACTTTAACCTCTTTCTAGACACTCAATATTCTTTGCTAACAAATAAATGTACAATATGTTCACCACACACCAAGTTAGTAGAATGTCTGGGATACACTGTTACATACTCTTTCTGTGTTATAAAGGAAACTTGTTTTATTTAATTTATATTTTCATTTATAGTTGTTCACTATGCTTAAAAAAAAATAAAAATCAGCAGTTTATAGATGGAAAAGTGCTAAAAACCTGTGGTGTGCAAATATGTTTGACCTGTAGTGTCAAGACACTGACAGCAATCACATGACCATTATTAATTTAATGTAGCCAAAGCATTGATGTAAAAATACTCACAGTAATCGCACAATCACTGCATGAGTTGATTTATCTTCCTCACACACAAAAATATCCATGTAGAAAGTGGTTTTATAATCTTTCTGTAAGTTAATTTCATGAAACCCTGTCAGATCGCTAATTGACCAGTCTTTAGCAACACGAAGAGCTCAAAAACTGACATGTAGAAAAACAGCTTCCAAAACATGATGCAACCCCACTCCACTCAGCGAGCGAAATCATCACGTGCAGGGGCTTTTAGATACCCGCTGTTTTTCCATGGCTATGCCAATCCCATCAGGGGGCTGTCAGTTCAGCGCCCTCTCTGCTTCTGGCTGTGTGGCACTATGAAAATGCTTTTATTTTGTACAAAGTGACTGAGGCAAGTAGCTTAACAGACAGGAAGAAGTCTGCACTGAGATGGTCGACAGCAATGGTCCCACGTGCACTAATTATCTTTATGGACAACAAATATGTTTCTCCAGATCATTCTCTTCCATTTGGGAACATCATGTTGAAAGAATACTCAGGCAGACAATGTTGTTTCCTACACAGATTTTTTGAACATTTATAATGTGTTTTGGTTGGATTCAGTTGTGTCACCTCTATAGTTTAAAGATAACATGTTGCTCTTTGCAAAAACTATTTCTGTACTGCCTGCTCTTGCAGAAGAGCAAATATAAGTTTGCCTGTGTGGTGTTTTCCATCTGATGGACTCATGAAGACGGGACCTTGCAGCATTATTTCAACAGTACAAGTTCAATGTGCATAACATATTTCTATCCAAAAGATTTTATATATCACAGGGTTGCAGGACGTCCGAAATCTATTCCACAGAAGCACAGGACATGAGGCAGGGGACCTGCCCGGGAGGGTCCCCGTACGTCATAATGCAAGCACTTACATGTTGTTGGCAATTCTGATTCACCAGTTCACCAAATGGCTTGGTTTTCGGAATGCAGGAGAAGACTCTTGGAAACATAGGGAGTTTGTGAGGATTTCCGATGTTTTCTGTGTCACTCAGATCACCTTTGGAAACTCTGATTTCCAGTGGCAGTCCAAAAGCATGCATTCAGGCTAAATGGCATCTCTAAATTACCTATAGTCTATGATTTTGTGTGCGTGTGTGTGTGTGTGTATGTGCTTATATATGTGTGTGTGTGTGAGTGTGTTTTTATGTGTGCGTGTTTATATGTGTGTGTGTATGTGCTTAAATGTGTGTGTGTGAGAGTGTGTGTGTTTATATATGTGTGTGTGTGCGTGCCCATGGCAGCTAAATGCATTCAGAGATGCAGTTATCGACTGAGTCATAATGACTCCTGACCCATTGAGTTGCAGAGTCACCAAATCCATAACAGCTGCAGCTGAGTACGCAGCCTTCATCCCTAACATCCACAGTCTGAAAATGACCGCCACAGGCTGTCAGGTGCCTTTGTGAAATACAACACCACCCTCCTAACCCCCCTCCCTCTGACACGCCAGCCTCACCTTTCAGAAACACCCCAACATTATCACTCACTTTCTTATCTATCACTTGTATATAAAGTGACTGAAATTGATTCCATTCATACAAATAGATACTTACTGCAGCAATTCTGCTCAAGGGTACACGAGTGAGATCTCTTCTAGGACTTGAAACAGCAGACTTAAGGTTATACGTCTGCGCCCTCAATCACTTAACCACCATGATACCTGCTGCCCAGAGGACATAATCTGTAAGTCTGAGACACAACAAAACAAGAAAACAATTTCCAGTCTGCTGCAGACAAGTGTGATATTTTCATTGACCTGTTGTACACTTTAGCCTGCACCTACAGCCATGCAATCGAATGAGGGTTAATTTGAAGGACTCAGGGCTGAATGTGATTTGCACCAGTGTCAGATTTACATGTTAGGCGTTTGTCAGATGCAGCATAAACACATCAGTAATCAACCTTTCTGCGAAGGTCACTATGACCCTGAGCCCATCTGGTACAAGGCGTGTTTCATCACAGACAAAACGCCACTCAACCACAGAAATACCTGCAATTTTCTTTTCTACTTCAAAGTGATATTTTACTGCTGTGTATTTTAAAACAACAGGCAAGTCAATTTCACTGCTACGATATTTAGATGATTTATCTAAGAATGAAGAGAAGTTACATATTTTTGCATGATTATTAAAACCTGATAACAACAAACCTACAATAAATGCATCCATCCATCCATCCATCCATCCATTCATCTTCTAACCATTTACACACTTCATAGAAGTCTCTAAGAACTATAGAAAGAAACACTAGTAATCTTTAAAATTGTGATTGAAAATTACAAATAATAAATGTACTTCGCATCAGGACAGTTGTGTTTAGTCGTAGGCGGTATCTATATTTTCATACCATCATGCCTTCTAGACATTTTTCCCTGGTAGGCGATATATGACGATATTTAACAAAAAAATTATAATAAAATAAAGGGTGACTGGGGTGGTGCAGTGGGCAGTAGGGTTGTGACGATGAGGAAATTTCCTCACCGGTTAATGGGAATGTGACAACACCGGTAATACCGGTATCACCCCTGGGGGTGGGGGTTTCGTCTTTTCCTCTTTTTTCCTGCTTTTAAATATCTTATAAATGCGT
Source organism: Mormyrus hasselquistii (assembly GCA_026779605.1). Taxonomy (NCBI): domain Eukaryota; kingdom Metazoa; phylum Chordata; class Actinopteri; order Osteoglossiformes; family Mormyridae; genus Mormyrus; species Mormyrus hasselquistii. The sequence continues at coordinate 8,869,752 of JAODKE010000041.1, forward strand.
GCGTGCGTATTATACTTTCACTTTTAGTTTTGCGGGAATTGGCAATTCGGCATGTCAATACCGTCTATCGTGGCAAGTCTAGTGGGCAGCACTGTCACCTCCCACCTCAGGAACCAGGGTTTGAGTCTCTGCCAGGGTTTCATGTGTGTGGAGTTTGCATGTTCTCCCGGTGTCGTCGTGGGATTTCCTTCAGGTACTCTAGTTTCCCCCCACAGTCCAAAAACATGCTGCCATTGGAGCTGCCTAATTGCCCATAGGTGTGCATGTGAGTGTGCTCCAGACTCCAGAGTCAGAGATATCCAAAACAGCAGGGAAATTATGAGACAACTCCTCGTTGATGAAATACAAAGATCACCTTTCATTTATTGACACTACAGTTACTACTCAATGTGCAGCTGCACAAACACTAAGTTTCATATATGCCGCGCATACTCCAGCGGTTTATGGCGCATACACGTCGCGTTCTGTTTTGTGGCGTTAACCCACGCATGCGTGTTATTCTTTCACTTTTTTTTTTTTAAACTGAATGAGGCTCCAGTCATCACTAACACCATGCACTATAATGCATCCCTCAAAACAGAAAAGTGAGGCATACCGTAACACCGTCATACCGCCAAGCCCAGGCCGTGTCTCACCATTAAGGGGGTCGACCTAGATCTCTCACCACAACTGCACTTTCTCTGTGTCAGTTCTCATTTCAGGCATGTGTCATATTCGCTATTCAAACAAGTTTGTCTCCAGTACTGGGGTATTAAAGCTGACAGGTCTGCTGGGAAATCTGGCTGAAACAGGAACATGAACTCAGCCCCTGCAATGAACATTGGGAATAAAGCAGGCCTCCTCAGTCCTGCTCCTGGAGACCTACCGGCCTGCAGAGCTTAGGCACAGCCCTAATTTAACATACCTGTTAATATATGTTAACATAGCTGGCTCTAATAATGACATGCTACTGAAGGGCCTGATTATCTGTTGCAGTTGTGTTAAATTAGAGCGGCACTTCAGCTCTGCAGGCTGGTAGATCTCCAGGAGCAGGAATGCACAGCCCTGGAATAAAGACAGACACTGATAATCTTTTATAGGCAACATAATACAGCAATACGTTTGTGTCATTCATTAGAAGAAAAAAAAAAGGTGAGTGGAAAAAGGCTGATGTTTAAATAAGAAAAAATCTTTCTGTTAATTCTGTTTCCTTCTGAACCTTTTTCACATGTACATTTGTTTAGCAGATGTCCTTGTCTAAACTGGCGTATTAGCAAAAGAAAAAAAACATATGTTACAAGCAAAGTAATAGCATCACAGTCAACTGTAATAAATTGCCTTTCGGGCAGAAATAGGGGGTAGAGGGTTGAGGTGAGGTGGGTCTGGGAAGAGACTCAGCCTATGTTGCGCTCAAGCTGCCTTAATGAGCTGCTAGGATGCGCTTTAATGGTTCCCGCGTTTCTGGACCCAGGGAGACATTGTGGTGGGGAGCAGTGGACTGAGGTGTGGGCAGTGCCTTGGGCCGACGGTCACTGTGGCAACACGCGGCGGAGAATTAATCACAGGGAACATGGGAGTTGGCATGTGGCCTTAGGTTCAGCCGTCATTAGGCCAGATGACTAATTAAGGATGCTGTTGTCTCGATGCTAGCGGCTCAGGGCCCAAGCGGGAACAGTGTTGTGGTTCTCATTCAAAGACATCTATTTAGATTTCCTGCCGAGTGCAGAATGCGATTATTCAGAGCAAGAGGCACACAAATACTTCAGGCAACACTAATTAGGAACAATGCCAGTCCTCTGATCCTTGTTTTCTCGTGGCACTGAAGGAAATTGTGCTTTCCTTGGCTTCTGCTGTTCACATTTCCCATCCTCCATTTTGAAGCTTCCCTGGGTTACAAAGGCTGCTCCAGAGAAGAGGAAGGACAGAAAGGTGACAAAATAGCGACTGGGAAAAGCAGAAACTCGGGAAGTGTCTGCAGTGTCGCAGCTTCTGGTGAAGAAACACTTTTCAGCCTAAAAGCCACGCATGAAAATTTTGGAGAGGAAGTAATCGGTTGGCTTATAAACCTCCTACAGTATTGGAAAGTTAGGAAGCTGATTTCAAAATTATAGCAAATTTCCGAATTGCAAATGCATACGAATTTAAGCACTGCTTAACTGAAGCATAATATGGAAACCTAACAAGTAAAAACAAGCAAAACAAATTATGTTCAGTACAAAATAAACAAAGAAACAAATCAGACCCTCAGGTTTTCCTCACTTGCGTGGCTCTCTGTCCAACTATAAGGCAAGGTGATGTCAGAAATGTCTGCAGGGTGATGGGAACGGCGGCAGTCTGCACCCGTTCTTGAATTCATATTTATGACTATGTCTGTCAGAACCTACCCGCATGTAACCCAGTATTTGCAGTTACCATTCAATATATCCAGGTGTTTGCTGAACTACTAACACATCTTGCTGGGCAAATGAGTCAGCTGGTGGTGAAATTTAATAAATATGTGGAATTGCTGGGCAGGTGTTTGCAAACCAAAGCTGTTCTAGCCATCCAACAGGATATTCCTAACTTTTTGGACAACAGAAGAAATTGTTGTTACTTAATATTGCATTACTGTGTCTTTTTCTACATTCTAATGTTGAATCTCTACACACTAATGTTGAGTGTTTAATCTGAGCTAATATACACCTACTGCCCAGACAAATACTTTTAAAGATATTTAATTTAGGAGGTCAATGACTTTTTTTACAGGACTGTATTTAAACCTTAAATAAACTTCTGAGAACTGTGTATGAATAAAAAGAAGTTTCTTTGGCCCTGTGACAAACGTGATGGCTCCAGAGATGGAGCAGTTAACCATGAGAGAAATATGGAGACGTAACGTATAACTGGCTACCTGAAATTATTCCTATCTACCAAGAACGCCTGCAACGTCTCACTTAATTCAATTGTTGGATTGACTAAAAGTCCACTGTGTTGGAATATGAATGAGTGGTTTTTAATGGTGAATTTAATAAATAACAGAATAACTTAGGGGGTACACAACGATTGTAAAGGATGAATAAATCTTGTGATTGTCAAAAAGTATTATCTGCATGAAAGACGGATGTCATTTGGAAAAATCTAAAACTCATTGTTGAGCTTGTAACTAATGAGACGAAAAGCACTTCCTCGAGTGATCTTGTTTTTGTCACTTGTAGATTTCACTTGAAGGGCTAAGGATTTCTTGTCTTGCTTCCTCAGTTTGTCAATTTGATTGCCAGTTGATGTGTTGGTGCGTGAATCCCTATTGACCATTTTTACTAATACAATGAAGGTTTCAGAGCATCAAGGTCACAATTACAATAATTATGTTACTATGAGAAAAGCCTCACATGTGCCCAGGATAGTTGTGAGAGTATATTTAACTTATCATTGGTGTAAAATAATAAAATTCTTTAAGCACATGTTAAACAATATTGCCCATATTTTTGTATCGGAGTGTCATCAATAACCCTGACTTGTGAGTTTTGGCATAATTTGATTATCTTAGGCAAGAGAAAGCACCTTAGCTTAGTGAGGGTAATTACGTTAACCACTCAGTTTTAAATTAATTCTACTGCAATGAAAGTGAGATGACCAGCAATTAGCAAGATTCTAAAGGGGGATCTGGAAAGACAGTGTGTAATTAAACTGTAATATATTCATTCATTTTCCAACCCACTTTATCCTATTGGGTCAGGAGCCTATCCCAGAAGCAATGGGCACAAGGCAGGGAACAACCCTGGACAGGGGGTCAGCCCATCGCAGGGCACACTCACACACTGTGACCATTCACACCTACTGGCAATTTATTAACTCCAATTAGCCTCAGCATGTCTTTGGACTGTGGGGGGAAACTGGAGTACCCAGAGGAAACCCCACGACAACACTGGGAGAACATGCAAACTCCACACATGTAACCCAAGCGGAGACTCGAACCCGCAACACCATGTTACCCACTGTAATATATCTTTGCTCATGTATAGCAGACGCCATTATGTTCTGGAGGTCTGTCCCAAAAGAATCCCCTGCAGATTCTTTCTTTTCTCAAGATGAACTCAGGGTTGCTTAATTATTTTGGAAATCTTTGCAACCAATGAGAATTCATGCTTTTATTGCCGTTTAATTTCTGTGATTTTGTTGATTCAGACTATCGTTTGCAGACAGCTTTGTGCAAATATCTATAAAAGAGCCATAAAGTCCATCCAATTACTTGGATAATTAAAAAAATATGGCACTCGGTGGGGGGGGGGTATGAGGGCGCTGTCGCGCAGTTTTATCTCTTGTGCTCCAATTTAATGAGGCTCCTCTCTGAAATTCGGGGCCTTACCTAAGCGATGCCCGCTTAGACCTGCCTAGACCTGCTGAAGGCTGAACTGTTAATTATCTTTGAATGGAAGCCATAAAATGATGTATACACCGAGGTCTTAATACCAAGCAGATGCAAATCAGCTGTCTTTTGATCTATTTTACATTTGCTTCTACTGTCTGGTAAAAAAATAAAATAAATAAAAAAAAACTCTATCAAAGACTTTTTTGATGTTTGAAACCTCTCTGTTTGCATTTTATGAACAGTGATACCGTGAATCTGCCAGTAGCCGCAAACCGGAAGGAATCTGCGATTGTCACGCCCTTCCAGCAGTATCAGTCCAATGCAGTCTTATTCCTAATCATAATGTATTAAACCTGCATGGTCACCTGTACATTTTAGTCCATTTCTAACAAAACAAGAACTAATGAAGCTTCATGCATGACAATTTTTCTATTTTCTATTTTTCACAACATATTATTGACATCAATAGTGTGTTGGTCCTGAAATGAAAATGCATACTGCAAAGATATTTGTTCCAGTTGACCTTACTTTGAAATGTAAAGTGTGTTCCCTTCCTGGAAAATGATGCAACAATAATATTTGCTAAATTCGTCAGCCAGCACCATGGTGATATACTGTAGGCATAAGATGACCCTTGCGATGAGGATTCTAGGACTTTCAAGAAAAAGTGGTTCAAACCTGTGCAGAACACTGATTTCACCAAAAAGCAGCTCGACATCTGTGTCAGTGTCACGTTGGCAGAATCAGGGACAGGGAGACGAGGAATCAGAAATGATGGATTTATTAGGAATCAATCCTAATACAGGACATCGAAACACGTAACGTCAATGATTAGACTGGGGAAACATACTCGAACTGAAATACACAGGACTAATGGTAGGAAATGTAAAACAGCTGGTAAACCTAGGGATTCCACATGAGGTTAATGAGGGGGCGTGGCACACAGGAGGTTTGGACGAACCGGGCGTGACGGTCGGGTATAGGATCATATGCTCGTGAATGCACATTGTATAAACTAAAATGCTTTTGTTTGCTGTAATTTTCAATGCCCATCCATCCATCCATATAGTATCAGAGTGTGCAATATGAATATAATATGAATATTATCTTAACCCAAATTCAGTATGCATAATGAAACTGTATTTGTACATGGAGGACTCACATGTATACATTGTATACATAGTGCAAATAGATTCAATTCATATTTTTCTGAGGATGGATAGCGAATATATGACTTTTGGCCATGTCTATGTGCCCCCTGCTGCATGGGGCATTCCACAGCAAACTGAATGATAGAATACCTTTACATCACCCCTCTCTCAAAGCTGGGGCGACTGCCATCACCCCAGGCTCTGTGAAGCACCCTCGTGATCCCGGAGTACGCCTGTGCGTGCGGCATGCATCCCCAGACAGGTGACAGAGGCTGCACAGCAGAGCTGTTGCTTCACTGTGTACAAAACCCTGCTGTGTCATCTGACTCATCTCACACTGTCTGACACACAGACGTGATTTTTAGCACTTCACGCCCAAAACTGAGGTGAGTACAGAGCTGCAGAAAGAGCTGCTTGTTTCCTTGCTTTGGAAATTATTCACATTTTATGCACTACACAGGACCCATTATCCAGAGGCGATCAGAGGCAAAACGGATTTAGTGCATGAAATAGCTGCAACGACATCCGTAGTGTCACGTTGGCCTAGTTAAATGATAAAGTAGTAAAACTGCCCTGGACGGAGCACATATAGTATAGTATTATACCATTACTTATGTATTAATTAACCACAAGCTACTGCAAGTCTTAGTTACATACTGGTCTCATGGTAATTCATCATTAATGAATTGTGACATGTTTTATCTCAAACAGTCACTATATTTATTATTATATCTGTTAATTCTGTCAACCTTTGTGAACTGCTGAAGGAACAAGTGATGAATAACACCAGTGAAATACTGATCTCATATGTGTTCATCATTAATGAACCGTGATGCATCTTTTATACCAAGTAGCAACTATATTTGTTCTTAATTTATTCATAATTTCTACTTCAGTACTGAGCTATTACTAAGTATTTTTGCCCTGTGAAGTAAAATGTTAGATAAAGTGTTAGCATTAAAGCATTAAAATTCAGAAATGCTTAGAAGTAACCCACCACATCTTAATTTCAGAGAATAAGTCAGCACATCACAGTGCTTCAGAGGTGGCCATTTCAGGTCCAGAAAGTAAAAATCCAAACCAGGATTTTGTTTCAACCAACCAATTGAACATAAAGAGTCACAATC
>JAODKE010000041.1:8882380-8893527 GCA_026779605.1 Mormyrus hasselquistii
TGAAATCAGCAAATTCATGGCGATGTGAAACATTCAGAGTGAAATCAGCAAATTCATGGCGATGTGAAACATTCAGAGTGAAATCAGCAAATTCATGGCGATGTGAAACATTCAGATGTTCGGAGAATGTTTTCATTGTTCCGATTTTACCGCACATGTTTGCTAACTGAAATCAAAAACACAAAATCAAAACACTGATCAAAATGTACGAGAGCATCTGTTGTTACTAATAACTTCACAGAAACAAAAGATATTTAATTTGCTTTGCAATTTAAACCACTTACAGCTCACCTACGGGCCATTATGTACCTGCCCACAATCGAGCTTATTCCATTCTGATGGAAGACATTGCTAGCATTATATATTTTTTTGTTCGTTTGTGAATTTGTGCAGATGTAAAGTCTGAGCGTGAGACAATGAAAGTTACAAGCTGATGACATTCTGGTATTGTTTAGAATTTAAAGCTTTCAAATGACTCCCTAACACCTATTTCTAAACTACCACAGTATATGAACAACATTTATCAGTCTAAAACACTCTTTGAAAATTATTGCATATTTTCATATTGGAAATGTGCCACAAATTTAAGTCCAACATATAATACAATGTCAGTATTTGGAAAATACTGGTAACAGTGTTCTTATGCGCATGACAGTTTACTGACAGTCGGCTGTGACGACAGCGACAAATGAATGATTGTTAAACAGGTGGCTGGAGGACTGACATCAACTCTGTTTGTATTTTCGGGTTCATAGAGAAAAAGAAAAAATAATTATATGATTATAGAGACTGACAGACATAAAGTTGTGGTTTTAGAGTAATGTTCCATTTGTTGACTATTGTTTTGTTCCATTAAGCCACATGTCATGCTCTTTTATTCCAAATCCTGGCTTAACATAGAGAATGGTACTAATGCATGACCTTTAACGACTTTGGTGGTGCACCTTCATATGTAGAGGCATGGCGGCTCATTTCTCTTCTGTATAGCTGTGTTTGGGTGACATGGTGTCTTGCATCATCCAGTGTCCTGTACGACGAAGCGGGGTTACTGGCTTATCGGGATTAACTTGTTGGATTTAAGGTACCACAGTTTAAATGCACTTCATATTCGTTCACTTACATTTTGCCCAGACTACCTTAAATCTGACAAGTTACCCCGATAAGGCAGTAACCACTTCATAGTATAGACCCCAGGGCTGAGAGCTCGGATCTCACATCCACTCTTTGTGTGTGGAGTTTGCATGTTCTCTCCATGCTGGCCAGGTTTCCTCATGCAGACATGCAATCAGACTAACTGGTGTCGCTATATAGCCCCTATATATGTGATGGTTTGTGTACATCCCATCTGAGCAGGATAAGCAGCTGGAAGATGGATAGATAATTGTGATAAATTCCAATGGTTTATTAGGTCAAGTTACCAAAAAAAGCTCTTTTCAGTACAAATGCCTTGTTTTGTCATTTGGTATTATGGTAATGGAAACACTACCATGTTCAATATGACACTTACGTGGAAAGAATGGCACATGTCTTTTAAGAAGGAAGGCCAAGCAGCTCGTTATGCTGAGATTGTTATGAAAACACCAGATCTATAGCATTGCATCCTTTATTTCATTTTTTGAAAGCCTCTTTAAAAAGTCTTGGAAATGAGAGCTTTCTGTGGTAGCGACAGCCACACAGTGAGCAATGGGGAGTCCACCACTGCCTCTTTATGGGAGTCCACCACTGCCTCTTTATGGGAGTCCACCACTGCCTCTTTATGGGAGTCCACTGCCTCTTTATGGGAGTCCACCACTGCCTCTTTATGGCTGACTCACCGATTCCATATTACACAGAGTGATTCACAGCACTATAGCAAAACTCCAGACACAAGAGAGCAAATGTTGAAAGGAGTCTGCGCAGAGGTCACGCTTGGCTTTTTTACAGCGGCGATACTGTGCGTCCTGTAGCTGGGTGAGTCACCAGCTTTAGGAAAACTACTTAATGAGGTGCAGTGGTTGTTGAAAGGGAGGCAGCTGTCAGGGTGAGGAAGCAATGATAGCGTTATTACTGACCCTCACCTGGGCAGCATGAGAAATGAATGCAGTTACGTACAAACGATGCCGGACACATTGCATATCGAGAAATGGTGACAAATCCCGTAGAAACCTAGAGCCACAGGGAGAGATAAAATTGTCCTGCATATCAGTAATGGCAGTGCTCTTCAGAGTTACCTTAATGCAAGAAATTCCTACTCCCCCCCCCACCCCCCACAAAAAAAAGTATTGAGTCCATTGAGGGGTCAACGAATACATCAACCAATACCACTGTTGGGATGATACCAAGGATACATATGAAATTATTCCCGAACCTGCAGCAGACCAAGATCAATTAGAAACATTTAGTATGATAAGCATAAGAAGCAACGTGTTTTAATCTGCTATGCTTCTTATAACTTAACTAACCTCATTTAGACAGACTAGTCACTTTAAAATGTATCCATTTACTAACCACTTATACTGGACGGTTGCTGCATAGGGCACACTCTAGAGGAGTGTTTCCCAACCTGGTCTTCAGGGACTCACTGAAGGTTCACATTTTTGCTCCCTCCCATCTCCCAGTAAAGGTGGACTGTCTGTGGGTCCTGAAAGACAAGATACCAGACTGGGAGGCAGCTCTAGACACAATGTCAGCCCATCATATTCAATTACACAGTTGTCGGTTACTATATTACTGTGTGTCTTTGGACTATGGGCGGAGACCTACATGGCATGCAGAGCGGAAGTGGGATTTAAACCTCCAGTCATACAAAGTACGAGGAAACAGGACTTAACTATTGAGACACCATTGTGCTTTGATAACATGCGAAATAAATAAATATCTTTAATTTGACCTCAGGGAGTTTAAAAGGGTTGTGCAAAGTCAACAGTTTGGGCGCGGTTACAGTCTCTGAGAATTTGCTGCAAGAGATTTTCATGTTTCACGTCCTGGAACATGTAGTAGCGCTGCATAAGCTTTTAAAAAGAATTTCACCATTTCCTCCAGAAATTTTACCCGCAGAAATGGATGCCTGCTATAATTTGGATGGCAACTGTCAAAAGCCTCTCTCTGTGAGGTTAATCAGTTCTGTTTGCTGCTAGGCTTTATGTACCACGGTTGTTTTCATGCGTGAGTTTTGTCTTTTTCTATCTCTCCCCTGATCTGCCTTGTATTATGGTCAAAGCTGTAGGAACACGTTCAAACTATGGGGAACAAATCTCACTAATGGGATCTGGTGCCAACGTCCTTCACAAATAATCGTTTTGGGAAAAAAAGAAACATTTATTTGTAGTGACTCCTGTAAATGAATACAGGCACCTTGGTTTGCCAAACAGGTCAGGGCAGAGGACAGTACACCCTAAAAAAACCTTTGTTTTGGCAGGGACTGAAAGAGAACAGCCAGGGTGGGGACAGGAAAACATGGGAGGGCCTTACAGGCTGGGGCTTCACCCAGTTCACCAGAGGCAAAAAAGAAAAAATACAAAACAAAACAAATCCATTCATGCACGTGGCAGGGAAGGAGGAGCAGGTGTGACTAGTCAGCATTGCATACTGTGGTTACCTGACTGCTGTCTGTCTCCACCCCTCAGTAATGAGCTCACTCACCCTAGAGCTGAAGGAAAATACAGGGCTTGCATGTGTAGCCATGAATGTGACGGAAATATTACAAATAATAATTAATATTTAAGTTTGCTAGTATTTAACTTGCTCGCTAACTACAACCATAGCCGGTAAATTTTTAAAAACATATGAAGCCTATAATGCATTTTAAACACATTCAAGTTTATTTGCATATTTATTCTTTTTTACAGTAGATGTCTATCTTAGGGTTCACACACTCACAAACTCAAAAACTACAGGAATTGTTTTTTAATTCAAATATTAAAAGTTTAAATGAAATTAAAGTGTCTCTGCACTCGGTGACCCCACTCTGTTACTTTACATGGTCTGCCACTTCGTGCCTGAGTTTCTGTTGTTCCTAAATGTTTCCACTTTGCAATAATATCAGTATACAGTTGACAGAGGAATATCTACCATGGCTTTTGTCCGGTTTGGTGCCTCATGTGAATTGTATGACAGCATGACCATCCCAGTCTCACATGCAGCTCCCAGTGTCATAGTCACACCTGAATGTCAGTGTGATTATCCTGTTCTGACATACGTCCAATTTAAAGTATGACCTGTCTGACTTGACGGAACCCGGGCGTACGTCAGGGACAATCTATATTGCCAAAAATAGGCTTTGTTCATTAGGAGAAAAACAGATGATATTATTAAAGGGGATCGTGGGGGTGAAATGTGGTGCAGAAGAGTCTGCCTGCCAGCTGTATGTTGGTGATATAACTTGGAAGCTGGTAAGAAGCTGGATTACCTGGATTATGAAAGCATCATGCAACATGAAAGTGATTTCAGAATAAAAGCCGGCAAATTAAAAAGTAATCCTTTTATTCTTGCTTGCTTGAAATGCATGCAGAACAGGTGGGGGACAAACCCACATTTCCTCCTACATCTTCAATTACCTTGACAATATCTGCACTCTCACTCAAATGGTACAGAACACCCAGGCCAAAACCAATTACACAAATTGTTCCATTGTCCATCATCTTTTCCTGGATACTATGCGCATTAGCATTTAGCTCAGCAGGAAGCTGCACATGAAAAAATCCTATGCAGTTTTAAATACAGTTAATTAGGCTGTAAGAGGGGAAAGGATTTTGCTCACTTATTTCTGCAAATATGCACTTACTGGAAAACTGAAGAAGGACATTTGGATGTTTGGATGGATGGATGGATGGATGGATGGATGGATTTTTTTTATTCCTCTTGAGTCTAGGCCAAAAAGTCCATTTCTAAAGTATTTATAAAGTATATTTTTTTCTCCCATCTGATTCTGGATTGGTAATTTGGGATGGTACTTTGCATGCGCCAAACTCCATGTGTTCTGTCCTCCATCATACCATAATCTCTCTATTTCTCAACCTGGTCTTCAGGCATCCCTAGATGTTCCACTTTTGGGAGGGAGCAAAAACGTGGACTGTCTGGGGGTCTCCAAGGACCGGTTTGGGAAACACTGATCTAATCCTAACCCAAAATTACTGTTTTCCCACTCTAAGTGTTACTGCTGAACATGGTAATTGTGACATGGAGTCAATCCAAGAGCTGTCATTACATCTCCAGTATAATTAACTGCTTCTCTTATATCTACAGGATGATCAAGGCTTTGAAGAGAGCTCTTTAAAATCATCTGCACTGTCCCCTGAATACCTCTATGACATCACCATAACAAATACAGGGGGCTTTAAAACACCACTATTTAAATCACTCCTGTTAAAAATCTTTTTGTTTGTGCATTTTCATCAGCTACATCTGTGCGTAGGTCATAGTTTCATCATGCTTTCTAATTGCAGCCATTTATTTTGGCCTCTTGGTGGAAATTTCCAGAGAGTGAAGGCAACTGAAGTTTGTCTTACCAAGATCTTACAGGTGCTATATGTCATGTTGAGCTCTTTGATTCATTATAGCTTTCAATGCTTACTAGTTCCATGGTTTTATATTGTAGGGACATTAATATCATGCTTAAAGGGGAGCGTTTCCTTCTTGGGTGAGGCTTGAAACAAGCCTCACCAATGACACAATACTTGTAGTATTTATATTCTTTTTATTAACTTCATACTGGTGATTTGCTTTACATTGTTCTTGTACTGCTCACAGAAGATACATGAACAAGTTTTCAGTATTCAGCAGGTTATTTTTTCAATAAGCATTATTTTTAAGCATATAAAAAATAATAAAACAAAATATTCACTGATGATAACCCTACCAACAACAACCTCTAAGAATTGGTTAACATCCGAACAAAACTCACAGAATAAACTTGAATCAACTTGATGTTTCTAAATACAGCTGTCAAACAATATATGAAGAAGAAGCTCGTGTGGAATTCCGGAAGCATTGAAAGAATGACTCCGAACCACATTTCAGATCGTTTTATTTACATTTTGACTTTCCCTTTTTGTTAGTCGTTGTCTTCACGGAATTGAATCATCTGGCATTTCTGACGGGACTCTGTCAGTGCCTCGCTCCATGTGTTTGTGCAGATGAGTCCATTTGAATCTCAAGCATGACAGCGTAACAAAGTGGGGGCTGGCAGAGGGGGGGTGCTAGCCCTCAGCTAGGAACAATGCATTCCTTCTGCAGAGCTTTCAGCGCGGCGAGTAAATTGTGGGTTCCTGCTGCAGCCACAATGCCATTACCTTCAGCCCCCGCTGCCGGCTGCCGTTCTGCAAGTTCTCTAATATGCTCTTTTGTCCGTTCGTTTATCAAGGCAAACCCAAAAAGAAAAAAAGAGTCTTCTTTGTAGGCAGCTAGTATGAATAATAGCAATGTAAATACGAACACTGAAGCGAGACGTGGGTTCCTTTTGGCCCCCATTTGCCACTAGTAAAGGTTGTATGTGCATTTTGAAGCTTTGTCTTCAGTGTCTTTTTCTTTGCCTGTAGGTGTTAAAAATGAAATTTGTCTATTTCTCACTGCTGACTGTATTACCAATGTCTGTAGATGCCCAAAAGCATTTCACACAGTATAGTCAAGGCTGAAGCTTTGCTAATCTTATCAAGGTGCAGCTGCTGGTCACTAAAAGGTGACCAAACATAAGGGCAAAATTTCACATACCATTCCCGGAATGGTAACTTCACACCTATAGTGAATGGAGCTGATTTCTGAGAATTTCTGTGTATATGACTGTCAGAAGATTGCTTAACAAATTTCAGCATGGAGTGAACAACTCTCCCATGGAATAACCAAAGTTAAGACCTATTATAACACAACTTTGTAATAAAAGCCCATAGTATTAGGTAATCATTACAGGTCAGGTGAGACCAACAACTTTCATTATCTTCTATGTGTACTCAAGCTTCCTGTACAGGGGAGTAAACTTTATAGGAGATACCGGAACTTACCCAGAGTTCCAAACAACCTTCTGCCATTTCAAAATAGCCAGCAGCACAGCTGTGTGATACGTAACACGGAGCCCCCCCTCTCTCATTCAAGAATGAAACTTAATCATGTATATCAGTATATCGTCTGCAACAGAATTGTCGCAGCTGCTCATGCATGAGTATAATTACACAGTGTAATTAGGCGTGCAGTAGGATTAGAAGAAGTAGTATTTAGAGAATGGGAGCGGCAATTGAAAGTTGTAGAATTTTCCTCATCTGAAGCTTACTATAGGATTTGGTGTAAGTCAGGGGTTAAAAAACGCTTTTCTGGAGGACACTATGGTATATACTTGTTTTCCAGAGAGCAACTGGCCTTAATCAATTATTGATTTTAATTAATGATTATTGTGAATTTGAACTGCTTTAAGGTATGTATGTAACTAAAATATCAATGACCTTTAAAAATATGTATGGAAAGAAATTTTTGACAAGCCATATGCAGATGAAAACACAAAACTCAAAGCTTACTGCAATACTTTACGGGCTAAAATAGAAACATTTACTAAATATGATTTATTTGGTAATTTACAGAAACATCTGATTCATTGAAAGTCTGTAAAAGAATAAAAACTTGTTTGGAATTCACAACCATGATGTTTATACAAAGATAACCCTTGTATCTGACCTCACTGAAAGAAACTCGATCTATAACAGCGAATCATTCATTTTTAGGAAATTCAGTCTCATCTGATGTCAGCTCCTGTTAGTTTTGCCCTTGATTCCTTTGATAGTTGTGGGGTCTATTTTCATCAGGCTGGGTTCATCCTGTCTGATTATGACCTGGCCAGCTAGTTCCTTCAGTCCAAACAATGTCTAATTTTATGCATTTTCTACTGAATATGCTTGAATTGACCAGTGATGGTAAATCTTAAGCCCCTTTCTGTCTGGGACATAGACACCGTATTGTGAATATTCCCAGTTCTATTACTCTTATTTCACACTGCGGTCACAAAAAAAAGAAAACAAGATGTTCTCCTTGATCAGACACTATTGTGTGTCTGTGTTGCCATGGCAATGGACCAATTTTAAGGGAAGTGCATTCTATGACAGCCCTCTGTACAACAGCCATCCATTGTCCTTCTAAGCACAGCCAGATGAAGGCTTTCCCTACAAAGTGATCATTGTTTATTATAAATGAAAGATCTCATGGCTGGTTCCCATGAAGGTGTTCTGACTGGCAAGCATAAAAGCATTACAGCACACCTGCAGTAATCCTGAACACTGTAGGCAGCAAAGCAAACAAACACTCCCCTTCTACTGTGATTTATCATTTTTTATAAATCTTCATACTTCACCCTGATACACCTTATGCACATCTCTGTCATTTCTTAACATAAGTGACACGATCATTCATGTTTTTACATGGACGTCAGCGATTTGACAAATATTTGGAGACAGCAGATTGTACTACATTTAAATAATCCGCTTAGATTTCCCATACTGTAGCACTTCCCATTATTACAAAACAAAGGTCAGGTTGGAAAATATTACAAGAATACAAATATTTCTTGATCTTTGAGACTGCGATTAGCCCTCAGCTATTTAGTACTGTGTTGCTAGGCAACATCCCAAGGCTTCACCAAGGGCTGAATACATGCAAGTCTTTCTCTGGTTTTAGTACAACTACCCACATTCATTAGTTGCCTTTTCATTAGCCTTACATCACAAAACGTGCAGAAGACAGGGAATGAACATACATGCATGTGTTGTTTGTATTGCCTGTAAGTTAATCGGCTTGCAAACAGAAACACGTGGCAGAGGAAGTGGCACAGTATCTACCACAATGCTTCTGATCACTTGGGAATCAGTGTTTCTGGAACATTGATAAATCCAGTGTCAATTATAGGGACACTGGGGGCAGTAGGCAAAAAAAACTCCATGCGGCCCTCCAACTCCCATCATTTTCACTTTTGTGAAATACAGTACATTGTACTATTTAATTGCCTGACCATGGGTCCCCCTCCCAGCTAGAAGCCCCAGGCCATTGCTTGCCTTGCCCGTCCTGTCACTGTGCCTCTGCATTTGTCGATTCTACCCTGGCCCCGGAACGTGTACTTCTTAACCCTTTGCGAATAAAATAAAGTTTGGTTCAATGCTTTACTAATAAGTAGTTTACATAAGGCCACACGCACACTGATGATGACATCCGGAATGCTGAGATAGTGATAGGTAGGTCAGGGGCACACGTGTCGGATCCCTATCTGCTGAATCTCCACAGCCAGGCGGATTGACGCGCATGTGACCCTGAGTGAAGCACTGGTTCCCTCCCATCTTCTCCAGCCGTCTGGCCACATGCAGACAGCCTTCCACCACCCCCGCACTGCAGCTTGGAGCACGGCTGGCCAAGCATTTGATGTAACGTTCATGGAGTGGATCAGCAAACATGTCCACCCCAGGTCTACATCTATGAATTACATGCAAGACAGGACATATACACAGAGTATGGAGGTACGAATAGAAGTCTATTAACACAAAATCAGTGTCAACACATCACAATGTTCTGATATTAAAAAAAAGCAGAAACATATACACAAAAGAGTAATGTACCCTGAACTGTTATGAATGCACACGCACACTCAAACTGTGTCATTTATTGGACCCTGTGCTCATACTGTACACGACAACTTCACATTGGTCCCTGGATAGTAACAGAACAGGAGATCACAGTGTTTAAATCCATTCAATTGGGCCAGGAAAATATCTGCAAACAAAAACAATTTAAGATGTGTCACGTTATTTTCTGCCAAGGTTCATTTATCGGCAGTCCAGCAGTAACGATTACAACTCCCCTCTTAGAAAAATTCAACTATTCCTCAGCCTCTCCAATTCCTGAAATGAAACGAATTTCTCTCCAGCAGAATAAACAGACTGCATCAAAACTCCCGTAAAGATATTTTTAACTATTTTCTGCTTGAAATCTCCAAACACTCAGCAATGAAGAGCTAATTGGTGTTAAGGGGACACTAAAAGAGTCCTCTCACACAATAGTAGCCTTTTGTCCTCGTAACGTTAACGCGTCAAACCAAAATCCTAAAGTCATTAGGGGCCAGCCACAATTTTGCTTTTCCATTGTGCCAGCCAACAAAAACAAAAAGCCCCATTGTTATTCTAGTACAGTCAACACCATAATGTTATCAACAAATTGCCAGTAAATAACATACTTTAGAAAAGGAGGATGCTGTAACATATGAAAATGTGCTACACCATGGTGATTCCTGGAAGAACATATTCAAATTGCTTCCTTGATTTTTTTTTTTCTGACAGAGCAACCACAAAGCCTCTTGTAACCCATTTATTTATTTAGTGGACAAATATTAGAAAACGCTTTGTTAGCTTGGTGGACTTTCATAAATGTATGTGGATATTGTGTTAATTAGAATAGTGAAACAGCTGAAATTTCTATTCCATAAAAGGCGAATTAGGTATGACCTGAAATTTCATATATACGCTATTCAGCAGCAGCAATGTTGATATGGCTAGAGCTTAGGGCAGGTCTGTACTGTACATGAAGAGAGTGGTGAGGAGAGAAATAAGTGTCTTCTAGAAGTAGGAGTGTTTCTGCTCTTGTGGGATCCAGAGGCCCAAATGATTAAGCCTGCTTAATTTTTTTTTCCTCCAATATTTCAAATAACGTGCCACTTGTCCACTTGTCCTTGTATTGGGTTACAATTAAAATACAATTACATTGCAATTATGTTAATAGGTTTATATTTTGCTAATATACTTATAGATATCTCTGTTTGTGTTGGTGAAATAAAATCTAATGTAAATAATTAATGTAAAGTAACCAGTATGTATATCGAATATAAAAAATAGCAAGATAATTACCAATGAATAAAGATATACGAAAGTGTGTACAACATAAGACAAGGGTACCATGTAATGGAATAAATCTAGTTGATTTGGAACCAATATGAAATCAATACCATTTACAATTACCAGTTACATTACATTTACCTTTTACATTAACTACCACGTAAACTGGCAAATTACGGCAAATTGTTATATACATATATTCAGTACAGAAAAATGACTACATTTACAGGTCAGAGTCACTTATTTTATCTCTGAGTACACAAGGCATCAGAACAATTAGATCCTACAGAGGGAATCCCTTCGATGTTCGACATTATT
>JAODKE010000041.1:8908027-8921817 GCA_026779605.1 Mormyrus hasselquistii
ATTTACCAGCGGTGATACCTGCCGAAGGGGGTGTTACCAGGTACCGACCATGTCGGGTGCCCAGACTTTTGCTTCTGACCCGTTTCATTTTTTTGGTATTTTGTACCTGCGAGTGATGAAAATAAAAATGGTGCTTAAAATATTAAAGAAATGTGTCATCTTTTACTTTATGCTTTTTAGGGATCAATTCATCCTCTGTTCACTTAGCTATTCACAGTAACAGACATTTTAAGCAAACTTTTGCATGCCATTGTCATTTAATGCGCCAAATTCCAAATAACAAAAATGTTCTTCTAATAGAGTTTGTGTTAGTTTCACATAATATTTTGTTCATGCTCCATCAGTCTGAACATATTGCAATACTTCCTTCAAACTGAGAGAGAAACTGCAAGTGTTTATTGTGTTTTTGAGCCCCCATGGTTAGTCTCAGTTCTCTTTTTAATACAACAACTATACCCAGCAAATTCCTCCTCCCATCGCAAATTTCCATGGTATTCATGCAAACCACCTCGGGAAGGATAACGTGAAAAATTCTCCTTCTAATTTTATTCGTATGTCGTTATTGTTTCGTCGCTGTTTATTTATACTTGATTTCTCATTTATCATTAATTTATCTAAGAAATCGTCAACCTGTCCAGACACGGGCAAAAGTGTACGTGGCAAGACTCGTCGACGTTCTTGGCAAAATTATATGATTAAAAAAAGCACAATATAAGCTACGTTTTTTAAATGCCATGCTCGTTGTAAAACTGCATTTTGATCAAAATTTCTGTCAATATTTCGCCATGGTGTTGACCTTGAGTTAAGGTATTATTTTCCTTAAAATTTGGAGACATGGGGTGATTTTACCTACAATTCGGCAACCAGCACTAAACTCTGTGCTTTAACTTTATACACAAAGCGCCAGCGTAATGACCGAAAACCACATCGCAGTGTTGTGGAAGAAATCATCTTTATGAAAACAGTTCAAGAAGCGATGATAGCGAAACAGTAATATTATGTGACAAACCACTTGAATTCAAACCATGCAATTTAAAATTACGTTACAATTAGCGTACAATTAGCGTACAGCATAACTTTAGAGAATGCAGATGCATGAGTTGTGTTTTTCTGGAGATTAGTGATTTTATTCGTGAACGAGGCCATATCAGATATATAAAAATACAGTTTGCAGTCGTTCCTTTTCTTTTCTGCTCTTCCCCCACGTCTTCCATTGGACGCCTTCTTCCCCCCGTCCCATTCTCTCCTCCCATCAAACTTTTTCGAATGTAAAACTGTTACAGCCAAGTTGGAGCGGGATAGAAGGACGTATTACAGGGCTTTTCAGTAATTAAACAATACCAGGCAAAATGAAGCGCATACTTTAAAACTAGTGCCAAAATTTTAAGTACTAGCCGATGTATTTTTTACTTCCGAAAATGTGAAACGCTTTTAAGGATCTTTATTGAGAATAAAGAAACACGCTGTTCTCCCACAATAGTGCTAACACGTGCGGCAGAAGCTATACTTCTGAAGGAGAGCACTGAAGACAGACGTAAATAAATATAGACGTAAGTTTGGAGGAATTAACATGGTGGATAAGGGCCCTTTATTGACTTCAGGTATCATTTTTTACCTGTCCATCGGGGCTGCGATATTTCAAATTTTGGAAGAGCCGAACTGGAAGAGTGCCGTTTTCAACTACACTGCTGAAAAGGAAAGAATACTCAATGACCACCCTTGTCTCAAAAAAGAGGACTTGGACCGAATTTTGAAGGTATTTGCTTTTTCCTATGCATATTGAATGCTTGCCTTATGTTACACATCAGCATAGATATAAGTGCTGTTTGTCACACAGTGGGATACAAAAATCCGCTATTTCTATGGGTAAACAGTAAATTAATGAATAATCTGTGACGAATCTTTTCGTAAATTCAGTATGTATTTGGGCGGCTGTGACCATAATGGTGATGCTATATGAAAAGCATTTAGAACAATGCGAACTTCAAAGTCCATGGAAAATAAGTCTTTTCTTTGGCATCGTCAATGGGAGCGGTTTGGTCAGATGGTCTATAAACACTCCACGCATAGACTTCTTGTGCTGGAGACGAGTGGAAAAAGAAATGGCAGAGAACTTGACTTAGAAATGTTACCCTTTACTTCTTCGGCCGGTGATTAAGCAATATGTGGGAAAATAAGGGTATGTAATAAACACTTGAAGGGAGGACAATACTGTTACTATTCAACAAATGGAAACCGAAGAATATCAATTGCCTCATTATCTTGTATTTTCCTGACTTTCTTCTTCTTACTATGTGGCTGATAATGTGGCCCTAAAATGGAACACGTTATCGTGGCACTAGTTTCAAGTATAAGTAGTAGTAGTAATAATAATAAATTATTATTATCATCATCAGGTCTCCTATTTATTTAGTGATCATAGGTAATTGTTGACACACCACAGTGCACAACAAAATGTGTCCTCTGCATTTGTGCACATGTGTGATGTCATGACATAGCAAGGAGCTGCTAGTTCAGTACCTGGGGGCGGTACCTTGCTCAGGATACCTCAGGTGTACCTTGTTGGTTGGGAATTTGAACCTGCAATCTTTCGATCTTTTTCAATTGCCCTCGCAAATCTTCTAACATAAGTACTTCTGCTGCATCTAAATAACACACACACTGTTCTGGGTCCAGTCTATAGCTTTGCGGGGATTTATGAAGGCAAACAGAGTAATGCCTTGAAACAGGTTGAAGCTGGGACGCTGCTAGAGATTTTGGGCCCCATGAAAGCATATCATGTTGTCCCCCCCCCCCCAAGTCCAGACCAACTCAGTTATTTTCCAGTTTCTTAGGGCCCTTGGAACCCCTTGTTTAAGGGCCCTTCCTGAAGAATCTCAATGAATGGATATTGCACTTATTTTAAAATCACTGTTTTTTTTTTTTTTTTAAGAGCTATTTCAGACCGGAAAAAAGCAATCCCACTAAACAGACTTTTCGTTCGGCATTTTGATCTGAGAGAATTATACAGATGTCCCTGACTGGCTAAATGTACAGTGTGGTTAGGTATAGAACCAGTGAGATTCTGTTATCCCAGACTGTAGGATAGCTTTAAGCGTTAAGACATTTTCCAGCTGTGAGCGACAGCCACATACAGTGTCTTGTATGCTTTGGTGTGATTAATTTGCAATTGCGTCATTGGTTTCTATTAAGCTGGAGCCAGTGGTGCGATATGGAAGCCACATGTTGCGACAAGCAGGTTATAAGGGCTTGTCTTGCATGTTCTAACAGTTACTTAACTTGTCATAATGGATTCCAGTGCACTGCTGCCAAATAAAATACTGGTGATAAGAAGTAAACCATAAAATATTCTGTTCTTTTTGTCTGTTTATTTTTTCTGGACTTAGAGATATCGATTCCTTAAAGTATTTTCTTGTAGCTTTTTTTCCCCCTCACTGTCTTTGTGTCACGTATACGGTTTTACATTTTTTTTTTTCCTACACCGCTTGCTAGGTGGTGACTAAGCAATACAAACAGAAGGTATGTTGGACGTGGCGGAGTGACTTGAGGGCACAGTTTTCAGCCACACCCTCGAGATCCATGCTTTCCGTATACGGCGGCTCTATCGCTTCATCTTTGTTTCGGGAGAAGCCCTGAGGTATAATGGTACTGTGATGAAAAGGGGTGTCATGACAAAACAAAATGGATTGTATTGGAAGGTGGATAGTCTAGCAAAATAGGAATAAATCTGATACGCTACAGTTATTTGTATTTTAACTTTCAACAAGTTGGTGGCACTGAAAACAGTGGAGTTTAACACTGAAATGGAACTTCATTGGCATAGTGCACTGAATCACATTTCCTAGTGGGACCCATCAAGCCCTGCTGCCCTGCTGGCACATTCATCAAAGGTGTTTAAACTTTACCCTCATAAAATGACTATTTACTTGTCTTGCATTACGACAAAAGTGTCTGACTCAAGTAATTATTCTAAATAACATTGACTGCTGTACTCTCAGCAATGGCATTGTGCCACTGCCTACACGATATTTTACAAAAATGTAACTTAGAAATGATTTATTCAGTCAACCAATCCCGTGCCTACATCTGCACATTAAGTTGTCACATCCTGACATTCACGACTCTCGCCTCTCAGCGACAGTAAGGTTAGCTGGGCATGTATAATAGTTACATAAAGTTTCAAGAACATTAATATCTGAATATGTATATATTTCATGTCCTGTTTGGTTTTGAAACGGTGCCTACCTAAAATTGCACAGTGCCCCTGACTCCCAGAATGCTTTTCTCAAACCAGAAAGTTCAACCCCATAGCTACAATATTAAGTAAGTATTTTATTGTCTCCCTTAGGAGGTTTCAGTAGTTTCACATACCCCAGCTAAGCCTCTGTGCCTGTGATCAGAAGGTCACTGGTTCAAGACCAGTCTCAGCACATCTGTAGATCCTTGAGAAAGACCCTTAACCTCCAGCTCCCTGGGTGCCCCAAGGGTGGCTGCCCTTCACAGCCAGCTTGCTCTTGCTTACAGAAAGCAAGTGTCTGGAGTTTTTCCTAAGTCTTCATGGGGTTTCCTCCGGGAATTCTGGATTCCTGCCACAAAAGCATGCTAAAGTGAATTGAAGATACCAAATTGCCCATAGGAATGAGTGCGCCCTGCATTGGGTTGATGCTGCATCCTGGGTTATTCCCTGCCTTGTGCCTATAGCTCTCAGAATAGCCCCCAGACCTCCCACAACACTGAATTGGACAATTGGGTATAGAAGATTGATGGATAGGCAACGATTTAACCCTGATATGATGCTTTTGGTTATAGAGGCTGGACAGTGGTTTGCTTCCACATTTCACCCAAGAGAAGCAAGGCAAGAACTTGACCTCTTTTAGCAGTCTGCTGTACGAGAGATCGCAGCATGTACGAATGCATTTGCTGAAGCAGTTGGGATGCCAGGAGGGTGTGCTTTTGTGCAGGCGTGAGCCTGTGTGTGTCAGTGGGAGGGACTTCATTTGAGAGTGGGGGTAGCTGCTGGCAGGCAGAAGTACTGTTGATCTACAGAGGTGAAGCCAGGCCAGGTATATCAGAATGCCGTCATCTCCAGGAACGCCTGCGGAAGCATCTGTAAAGGAAATGCATTAGTCACAGCATTGATAATCATATATCTGGATAAATCTGGATATTATGGCACAAACTTCCGGGTCTCCTAATGTGGTTGTCAGTTTTGTTGTATTAAGTGATTCATTGTCTAATAACTACCACTTCTCTTATCAAGTTATACCTAATGTGCTATTACACTCTGAGATATGTGTTAGGAACCAGAATACCCTGCACTTAGAGTGTTTAGGTTGAGTGCCCATCCAACCCTTGATGGAAGAGACCCTCAGCTGATTAGGAACGCCACACTGATGTTTGTCTCTTTCAGTTGGTGTCAGGGGCCGCAAGTCAAGGCATCACTATTGTCGGTGACAGAACATTACAGAACTGGGACTGGCGCAATGCTGTCGTTTTCTCAGCCACAGTTATTACCACGATTGGTGAGTGTCACTCTAACACTTAGTCTGAACGGCTCAAGTGTTTTCTCCATCCATATATCTCCCAGCTGCTTATCCTGGACGGGGCTGCGGGTGGACCTGCACCGAATCCCAGGGACAGTGAAGGGGAACACCCTGGAGAGGATGCAAGTGCGTCACAGGGCTAACACTCTCACTTTGAGCAACTTAGAGATGTTAGCTGCATGTCTTTGAACTGCGGGAGGAAAACCTGCATAGCTGGAGGAAACCCGGCAAACACGGGAGAATATGCAAACGGCACACACACACACACACACACACACACACACACAGCGGGGGCGGGATTCCAACGCACAGCGGTGGAGATGTGAAGCCACTGTGCTGCCTTCCAGCGTATGTTGTATACTATAGTCATAAAGGTGACTTTATTATGTTTTATGTTACAGTTCTCTTAGTATATAAATTTTTCCACATAGTGACAATTATAGTGATTTATTACATGCATATTTTTTTATAATCTGCATTAAAAATAATAATTTAAGTTATGCAGGAAAAAGACAATTTTTGCAATTAGGCCTAAACAAGCAAATTCTGGGAATGGAATGTTTTTATTATAATAAAATAAGAGGTCTAAGAAATTTAAATGATCAACTGCTCCAGTTCAGGAATGTGATCTTTCTCAATATTTTTACAGTGGAAGGAAACCAACACTTTTTGTAGTACAACAGCACATTTTATGACGGGTTTGGGTTCCAGACAATAGACTAATACCTTTTCCACTGGGCACTTTTCTATCACCTACATAAATGTATCAGCCATAGCATTAAAACCACCTGCCTGATATTGTGTAGGTTGGTGTAGGTCTCGCCAAAACAGCTCTGACCCATCGAGGCATGGACTCCATAAAACCTCTGAAGGTGTCCTGTGGTATCTGGCACCAAGACGTTAGCAGCAGATCCTTTAAGTCCTGTAAGTTTTGAGGTGGCGCCTCCATGGATCAGACTTGTTTGTCTGCCACATCCCACAGATCCTCGATCAGATTGGGATCTAAGGAATTTGGAGGCCGAATCAAAATCTTGAACTTTTTCTCATGTTTCTCAAATTATTTCTGAACAATTTTTGCAGTGTGGCAGGGTGCATAATCTTGCTGAAAGAATCCAAGAACCCAGAATTTTGAGATCAAATTCATATTATCATGACTGACAAAACAAGAATCGTATCTTCTTTATCTCAGTAATGCTACCATCAGATTGATATATATTTTACAGTCTTATCAAATGGTATATTAACTATGTTATTAGTTGTTAGCAATGTATCATTTATTTGTCCATTTAGATTATGCTGGTAACATTTCACCCCAAAAGCAGAATAGCAGCGTCTTATAAAGATTATAACCCTCAACTCTGCCCTCATTACTCTTCAGCCCCATTGTTCACATGCCCGGCTCATTGTAACATCACAGCCAGTGAAACCTTTGATGTCCAGGTCTTGCTGTAACACCAGAACACCGTTCCTGCGGGACTTCACCTCCCATGTCATTGTAGGTTATGGGAACATCGCGCCCAAGACGGCCCGAGGCAGGATCTTCTGTGTCCTCTATGGGCTCTTTGGCATCCCCCTGTGCCTCACTTGGATCAGTGAGCTGGGAAAGTTCTTTGGAAGCCGGGCCAGACGTTTTGGCGAGTTCCTTATAAGGAAGGGTCTCACCCTGGTAAGATGCTTCAGTTGAATAACCTGAATAGCAGTTATGAGCTGTTTGTCCTTGGTGAGATGTTAACAGTGTTTTATTTCTGTACGTTTTTTCAGAGGAAGGCCCAGTTTACATGCACTGCCATCTTCCTGCTTTGGGGCTTGGTGGTGCACCTGGTGATCCCACCCTTTGTGTTCATGTATTACGAGGGCTGGTCCTATGTCGAGGGTTTCTACTTCTCTTTTGTCACCTTGACCACCATTGGATTTGGTGATCTTGTGACAGGTAGTGTGAGCCACTATCTTTCTTCGTTTTCTGTGCATAATTTTAGATTTTAGCAAGGCATTTCTTATAAAACCAGACAGCTTCTCACCCTCTTGTAGCTTCTCTGTCCTCGGTGTAATTGCTGTCTTACAAGAACAATGTCCTCCTCTTAGCGAGGTCTATAGCGTACATGCACATTGGAAAGACCAAACTACTGTATAATTTAATGTGGGCAATACATACAAAGGATGCTTGCAATATTCTGTTTGCCACAGTGAAAATATGACACAGCTCTGTTTGGAAGAAAAGGCAATATTATTTAACGAAATATGTATACACAGACGCTCCTCTACTTGAGATATGAATGAGATACGTTCTGATCGGCCGCTTGTACTGTGACTTGAAATGTTTGTAAGTCGTTATTCAGCATAATTTTTAGGGTATACGTAACTGCAAAGAACTAGGATACTGGGAGTACGCAGACTACGCTGTTGCGCGGCGGGAGTAGCGGCCAGAAGTCGTACTAGGCGGAAATGGCACACAGAAAAAAAAAACGGACAGGAAACGGGAGCCCAAGGAACACAGTTTGGACTTACAGTCCTCTTTTTTCATATGTCTGAAAGCTCATAAGTAGAGGAGCGTCTGTATATATGTTTTCTTCATTGTAGTACATGAGATTTTTCCTATTTTGAGTTTAGCAATGAAAAATTACTTGTTTCATATAAAAATATTTAATGAAAGGACAACGTTCCAAAAGTTCAAAAGTCGCTGAGATTTGGCCAGTGGCTGATTATCAAACAGACCAGGACATACAGCTTCTGTTTCTGCAGTGTTGAAATAATTTAGTTTTCATAAGTTTCATAAGACTTTCATAACTTTCATTTTAAAAGCTTTTCCATAAACAGTGTCTCAATCTTGCTCCCCAGCTGTGGATCCAAATGCAAGTTACCCAGTCCTCTACTGCTTCTTTGTCCAGTTATGGATCTGCCTTGGCTTGGCTTGGCTGTCGCTGTTCTTCAACTGGAATGTCCACATGGTTGTGGAAGCCCATAAGGCCCTGAAGAAGAGGAGACGGCGCCACCTGGAGGGCCCTCAGCAGCATGACAAGGTTGAGGCTAAGGCTGTTCCGCCCAACTCCGTTGACATCTTCAGCTTTCTGTCAGAGAAACATGAGGGTTATAGTGATCATATCAAGCACATCGGTGAGGAGAGGAGGAGTGACAATGCCATAGGGACAGTTTTGATTCGCTCCAAGAGCTGCAGTGACAACATCGGCGGGATGAGAATCCTGACATACGACTGCTCACTGCGACGGAAGCGCCGCCACAGTTTCAGTGAGCACCTCACAGAGGCTTATGTCAGGAGGATGAGCCAAGTCCATTCTGATGTAGGCATCTCCCAGGGTTCAGTCAGCATCCAGCTGAATATACATGCTTCAGAGGAGGGAGGGACCATATGGGAAACCAAGGAAAATCAGCCTCTCCTCTCTCAGGAGGACGGCATCTGCCCTGTGAATGAAGAGAACTTCCTGAAGAATGGCAATGAGTCTGGAACCAGTGACTCCACGGCGGAAGAAAAGGTCGGGGTTGAGAGCTCAGCAGCGGAGGAAAGAAGCTCAGGCTCAGAAGATTTGGATTTTGACTTAGTTGATCCAATTTGTTACAGCTCCCAAGAACAGCTAGTGAAAGATGAAGGCAACGGTTGAGACTCTGCTGTCTCTATCAAAGTCATTTATTTGGAAATGACTTTCTATCCTTAATATTACACAAATTGTATTTCAGTTTGAATATTTCATTCAAGTTATCAAATGTTTCATGGCAAGTGTTGTGCAGAAATTTACAACCTAGGGATAAGGCAGACCACAGTCTTTTGCGTCACACTCAAAGGGCACTTTAAGGCCTAATGCTACATCCGGCATGATTGATACATACAAATAAGACTGAGAGTACAATATGTGTTTTTCACTGGACGGTGACAATATATATCTCCAAAGATCCATTATTTCTGGAGTGGAGCAAAATGCATTTTCTTAGAAGCTTCTTTACAAAATCAACCTAAAACAATGTGCAGCCTTAGCATCACAAATGGAAACTCTCCACACAGCCATCAGTGAACTGTTTAATGTTTTAAATGGACTTGCGTAGATTGTTTTCAGCCAGGCAAATCTAGCTATCAACTTTAAGTTAAAGTTGGCGATATAAAGCAATCCATACACACAACCGTCATGAACAGAAATGTTAACTAGTACAAACATAAGTACTAGTTAAATAGATGACTTCATGAAACATTTTTGCATTCGTCAATCAGATGTCAAACGCTATCAATAGACGAGGTGTATAACATCGATAGTAAAAAAAAAAAATCACAATTGACGAAAAGTGGATTTTCATTGGACAGCAATGATATATTTAGTAACTTATTAAGAAAACAGAGGCTCAATAATATCTTTGGGCTCAATAATACCATTTTTTAAAGCACAAAAGATAATTGTCAACAGCTAGCTGGTGTTAAAAGCTCAGTAAGTGTTTCCCTATTTATAGTGTACCCTGAAAGACTCTTCAGCACTTTGTCCAATCTTATTTTCTAGATAATGAAAGGAAATCTCAGGTGATCTGTCCACACGGCTAGCTGCATGTGTATTCACCATGTTGGTGCTTATTACAGCTTTGATAAAATGATGGTCCTTCCTGTGGAGGGTGTGCAGGACTACCCCGAGCTACCAAGCAACATTTATCTGGAATTGTTGGAAAGTGTTTTGACTACTGATAGTCGTCATTCAGGAATTAACAGAGGGATTCCTGACTCACCAATGAACTTATTCCTTTGACTTGCATTCTTCAGACTTCTCTGTAAGATATTCCCTTACAAAGTGTCACAGAAGGCTCTTTTTGAGGTTAATATAAATCTCTGTAGGGCCTTGGAGATCTCTCACATCACGTGTATTTCTGATGATCTCAGGTAATATTGAAATTTGATGAAGTTGAGATGTCCGAGGTTTATTACAGCAATAATGTATTGAGTTGAACATGATGAAGCCAAATGTAGCCACAGCACTGTATTTATGACTTGAATGACTGACGAATAGAAGCTGCGCTTTTGTCCTTATCCAAAGGCAACACTAAGCTGTGAAATGGTGTTTCCTGTCAGGATATCCGCTACCTTGCCTTGCCACGCTGTATTTTTAGGATAGACTCAGTTGTTGCGTAGCATGGACTGTAGTGCTATATTCATACAATTAATCAAACATCCACAGATGGG
This sequence comes from Mormyrus hasselquistii, assembly GCA_026779605.1. NCBI lineage: Eukaryota > Metazoa > Chordata > Actinopteri > Osteoglossiformes > Mormyridae > Mormyrus > Mormyrus hasselquistii. The sequence goes on from JAODKE010000041.1 coordinate 8,918,738, forward strand.
AATATCTCACTCTGTGCTACTCCAAGTCATTGCAGCCGTTTTTTCCTCGAATTTTCTCCCAAGTCAAAAAACAATGATGTTTTACGCACTAACTTTTCAGATCTAAAAACAGTGCCTAATGGGCACACTTCCTCTCTGGGCTTTAAATAGCAGTAAAGGATGTTCTGTGCCCTGTTGCTGGGTGTTTTTTAGTTTTATATATACATACACCTTTCTTAGTGTGTCTACTGTTATAAATTTTAATAAAAAGTAATATTTATTCATCACTCTAACAGTATTACTATATTTTCTATATAGGCCATATTCTTTGTATATATAAAACGACAACCTTTGTTTTCATTTAAAAAAAAATGTATCACCCCAAAAAGTGCCATATGAATATTTTGGTTAAGAATCCTATTGACTGAAGTCACTGTCCCTGATTTCGGTATGAAAAAGACCTTGTCTGAAAATGTGTAGCAGATCGGAGCAACGTAGGAACATGACCGCCTGTCACAAGACAGAACTCATCCAAAAAATGCTCGGATGAACCAAAGCAGAAATTTCTGGCTGGTGCTGGTGAACACCAGACTAAAATTTACACTAAAGTCCTCATGTGAGTGGCTGGGTACAATGGTAGTGCTGTCATAGTTTAATAAGTGGGGAAAGTAACTGCATTCACCGCAGTTGATATAAAGAGTATCAATTTAAGAAATATAAGATTACTATTTTTGGTATTTTTCTAAATTAGTATCAATTTTACATAAATTGTTCAACAAGATATCTTTTAATTTAGTTTTTTGTCATAAAATATACAAACCTGCAAAACTGTGTTGGGGAACAAATACTTTCCTATGGATCCTAAGTAAGGGGAAGGTACATATTTCAATCACATTCAGTAATGTTTTATAAAAAGACAAACACATAGAATTAGCTTTGTTAGATGGTTTTGAATTGAACAAATCAGCCCACTCCAGGATGCTGAGTCCATATAAATTATGGACAAATGTTTAGTGTATTTTTCTTTTGCTGGTTTTGAACGTTTCCATTCATGTGAGGGGGGGGGGGGCATGGCTCTGCCTTCAGTTCAAATTTTAAATTTTTTCTGTTTGCCATGTTTAGTTGAATTGGGCTCCATAGTTGACAGATAACGATTGAATAAAACAAAACTTTTTTCACTCTCCAATGTTATAAAAGTGTTTTATTTGTTTCTGCTGCATTGCTTTATAAATTGGGCGGTGCTGTAAATTCCTTTCTGTCAGAAATTATTTCCAATCGAAAAACACAGAGAGACTTAGAAATTAGTTAATGTATTCAGAACCTTGATCAACATAAACTGTCAGAATATGTAGTTCTACTAATTATAGTATTCTTTAAGATATTAGTTAAAAATAAACCAATATAAATAAAATCTAATATTCTTGGTTGTCTGATGTATGATGTGTCGGCACCTCAAACTGGATTTTTCTCTGCTTTGCTCCTGCTGCTTCTCTCTCCGTTACCCCACATAAGACAAGCAGGCATAGAAAATAGGTGGCCGGGACAAAAATGTTTATTATTATTATGTATAATTATTATTGCAAAACTGAGACACAAATTCTGAAGGAACAGTTCACATGACCAAAGGGAATCTCTTCAAAAAGCCTTGACCCTTGTAAGTACAGAATTATTGGATTTATATGGCATTATGCTGTAACTATGATGCAGGAAATTAACTAAAATGGTTATAAATTTAAATTCGCCTACAGCAATTAGACTAAACAATGAACCATTACTCATAAGTATGCTTTTTTTTTAATTTAAATAATCAAGTTGCCCCGCAAACAACTTCTGAAATTGACTAACTACCATAACTGGTCATAAGACTGAGACACTTGTTGCCACAATAGACTCTTAATACAATGTGGTTTTTCGGCTGGTTATTTTAGTCTGGTATTTATTAAATTTGAAATATCATGTATAATACAATACCCCCTTCAAGGAGCTGTGTTATGATTTCACTACTTAGATGTCATGGACAGTACACAGACTTTGGCTGTGTGTCACAATTTGGTCATAGTATATAAAATAAAACCAGGTTTAGTTTTTTTTTGTTAATCCATATTGCGACAAAACCCTTCATAAATTCGTATTTCTTGTAACAATTTGCTGAACTGTGTTTCATAAAATAGGCAGTGTGCTTGCTCTGAGTGTCATCATGACCACCACTGCCTATACTTATGCTTTAAGTTGAAAATTGGTGGCAACACAGTAACACACTAGGTGGCGCCGTTGCCACCGTGACATCCCCAATCAGTAAATCAAACAAAATGATTATGAGAAGAGCACCCTGCAATGGACTGGCACCTAATCCAGGGTGAAACCCAACCTTGCCCTGTGTTGCCTCCTACCACCACGTACTGGATCAAACGAAAAGGGATTGATGGACTTTTGTAATTGTTATAAATTGTTATAATAATGCTTAATCATAATTATCCTTCTTTCAAAGTTCAACATTGTTGTGAATGTCACAAATACTCACCCTTGCCGTGATTGGGGCCGTGGGTGTGTTCAGCCGTTGCATTCATGATGAAAGCCTACCGTGTTGTACCTCCAGGGCTAATACCCAAGGGAACACCTTCGGTTGTGGCAATACGTCCCCCATCTGGCAGGTCAAGCTCATGAAAACAAAGCAATTTTATGGATGCATTCCAGAGCGGAAAAAGCCAGGGTGAAAGGAAACACCTCAAATTTGAACAAATTCCTCAGCCACTGACCTGTGAAGCTACAGAACAGAGGGAGGAAAACCTCAATACTAAACCCTAAATAAGACGTAATGAAAAGAACAGCTTGGAATTTACTATGGAAACCAGAGGTGGCCCGCACTGAACCTTTAACATAATCCAGTGGCATTCAAAAAGACATGTCTAAACTCTGAAACGACATTCAACCACACTGACCTCTTCTTGAATGGTGTCAAAAAAACGCTTTAGGCTTGTCCCAAAGACACACATAACACAACTCTACAGTATTAGAATATCTATGACCAGGGCCGTTTGAAGGAATTTGGGGGCCCCAAGCAAAATGGACATGGAGGGCGCTCACACAGTTTGTCGCTGCAT
>JAODKE010000041.1:8947487-8964349 GCA_026779605.1 Mormyrus hasselquistii
ATCCATCCATCCATCCATCCATCCATCCATCCATCGTCTAAACACTTATCCTGGTTAGTGTCATGGGGGTCCTGGACAGGCAGTACAGACACATAGGTTGGGCTACATATTTTTAAAAAAGGTAAACGGTTTCTTATAAAATTTTCAGAAGATAGACTGAAAGTCATATAGCCATCCAGGCATTCTCGTCAAATAAGTCTTGTCGAATTTTGCAGTATAAGCGGCACTTTTCATCATTATGCTCTGGCATCACTGATTGTACTCGGACGTGAAATTACAATCGGCATAGAAATGGTATCCAAGAGCTTAACATCTTGAATGACTCGTATTCGCACCATTGCTGCATGCCCACTCATAAGCACTGTCAGAGACCCACCTACGCATTGGAATAATCACCCAAAATTACACGCACACACCTACCTAAATCAGCATCTTAATAACACAGAAAAACTAGTGCTTGACTTTCTAATTATCTCAGAATTTATTCTTTTCTGAAAAAAAGACTCCAAAATGACAAAAGAAAACGTGGAAAATCGGGGTGACACTGTAAACTGTACACAATTCAGATTGGCATACATTTATAGCCTGATAAACTTTTCCATGCAATGGTTTTGTTTAATTCAGCTGTTTAACCATAGAAAAAAATACCTTAAATGCAAACAAATAGTAATAGACCCAAAACACACACACACACACACACACACACACACACACACACACTCCGTCACACACAAATGGACCGTTTTATGGATTTACAATCCTGCCTGCCTCCTTACCTTTTCTGGCACAGATCAGCTCATGGACTCCACAGTTCCGCTGTCCTCCTGTGGAGAAAACAGAATATTTACAGGCTGTGCAAAGCCCCTCTCTCCTAGCCTGCTTCAGATGCCTACCCTTTCAGCCTTGAGCCTGCACTGTGACTGACTCTGCAGTCGCCCAAGGCAGAGAACCCCTCTTTAGCCTGAACACTGTAACAGCGACTCGTGGCGGCTTAGGATGCTGTGTCTGTGAGCAGAAGGTCGCGATTTCATTGTGGGGCCCTTAAGCAGGGCCCTTAAACTCCCAATTGCTCCATTTCAATTGTACATTGTTTTAGAGTGCCTGCTAAGTAAGTAAATGCATGTAGCAAAGTGCCGGTGCAGAGACAGGAAGTGACCCACTTATCTGCCCTTGAGGTCATAAGGCTGGCAGTAATGAGAAAAGGCCAACAGTATTTCAGTATTTCAGGCAGATTACACATTTCTCAGGTTTGTCTTAGCAGACAAATTTAATCCCATAAATTGTTCAGGTTCTTATCAATCATTCTGGGTTTCTGATTCACAGCAAAAAGCTACATTATAATGTACTGTAATGAACTACTCTGTCTAGTTTGTGTGTTGCAATGCACAGAAGTGCCTGCAAAATAAATAAACGTAATGTACATCCACGCAGTTTTGGCATAGTTTGATTTTTAACATATTGCGTCTTAAAATCTGTTTAGCACACTATAAATCTATTCAGGTCACTTACAATATTTAGAATCCATAAATCATTAATATAGGCTACTTCCCGGACAGTGCTTTCCCCCTGGTATCCAGTTACAGCTGCTATGTCCTGTGACTCTGCAGCCTTGCATTCTGTCACCGAACACTAGGTGTAGCACCACTGGAGCCCACAGTGACCTTCTCACTCTCTCCCTGTTCTCCACCTTGTGCTTCAACCTCTCCAGCTCCTTGTTCTCCTGCAGCACCTTTCATTAACTGTAGTGCAATACTGTACGATACACTGAGGCCTGTACTACACAGATCAAACATACCATGTATACAGTACTATGTGGTGGATTATGGGTACGTACAGCCAGAGCAACAAGCTAAGCAGTGAAAACAATACAGACGTTAAGTATTCAGCATGTTTTAATCCATAGGTTAATTTAGCATTTTTATGGATGTGTTTTTACACTGCTGCATTCTGGGTAAAGTTATCATACCATCAGACTATAAAATCTGATCAAGAAATCTTTTTGGACACAGAAGAAAACATAAAAAGAGTGAAGGACGCACGAGGGGGGAGGGATAAAAAATACTGCAAATATAACTTTGCATTAAACAGGAGAATAGATTATTAACACAAATACGTGAAAAAAAGCCGTTTTACAAGTGCCCACTGCTGGCTAAAAACATAAAGATCTGATAATGGCAGGCATCTGTGGATTTCTTAGCCCTAAGCAGTCTCTGCTTAATGCCACTATTTGGAATTTCTGTGTGAGCGCACAAGGACCCGTTAAGACAAGAAAACCCCATCTATTGTTTCAGCCTAGCACCGAGAGAGCACGCAGGTTAGAATCTGCTCCGAGAAAGCTGAAAACCACACTCAGCAATGCTGAAACGTACGCAACAGTTTGTTAAAACTGTTTACAGAAGCTATGACAGACGGACAGATTTAACGTGAGACATGTATGGGTAGGTGTGACGATGACCATTATAATCTCCTGTTGACTTGTATGACTGAATGTAAATGCAAATCTGTTATGTGCAAATGAAACTGAGTGTTGCAATTTAATGTACCCATAAATTGTTAAAACTGGCTCACTGTGTAAGTTCTTTGTATTACATCTCACTATTCTGATTTTGTGGTTAAAAACAGCCATGAGAGAAAATGAGCTTTTTGTGAAAATCAGACATCATTTTAAAAGGCAATAATTTATTGCATATAAATTGGGCAATTCTTGCTGTTATTTGATTTTTGTAGCTGTAAACAAAATCGCCATATTTGACAACTTTAAATATTCGAATAGTTAGATAATCTAAATTTGATCTTTTTCAATCAAACTCTCAAAATCAAAATCTCTGGGGAAAAAATGTTCTCTCTTCACCTTCAGTCCTGCAACTGAAGTAACCCGGACATAGCTGCATGGGTCAGCCATATCACTACACTAAGATACTCTACCACAAATATTTCTGAGAAACACATTTTAATATTAATTTGCAATACAAAATAGCCACGTGGTATTAATAGCTAATTATACCTAGACACACTTACACTGGGTGTATTCTGAGTATTGCGATGTGGCTCGAATTGATTTACTCAAAGTAACAGTAACTGCAGGAAAACAAACCGTAAGAAAAACAAAAAAACTCGACCACGTACCAATAAATCATATACTGAATTTTCCTTCACGGATAAATACTGCAAATGCAAACTATATATAATTAATTTGCCCGTCATTACACTGAATGGCGTGAGATCTACTCTTTATTATACCTACAAATATTATATCTAATAAAAAGTTCTAACACGAACCTTTTCCATCAAAGGTACAAACACAAGCTTAAATCAACAGCCCGTAAAAGATGCAATAAGTAGTCTATGTAATACGTAAACACACAAAAAAGCGTGCAGTTTGATGTTATGTACAGTACTTTCATAGGTGTACGGATGCCCGAAATCAAACCTGCACCAGCTCACATATCTCAATTTCACATTCATCGAGAACGATTGACGAAAATCAGTCATTAAAAATCACACCGACTGAGATTTTTAAAATATAAAAATCAGATATAAACAGAAATATACGTATTTTCTCGATATGGCTTTAGATTATGTTACGTTATCTTTTGTCTCGATCAAATCACTGTCCGGACTTATCAATTGGAGGAGGACCGGTACCGGCCTACTTACCATCAATCGCCATGATGTTCCGTTTCGGGTCCAACCAAGCAGACTGATAAAGACGGGGGAGTGAGCGATCAGATTTAGTGCATAAAATGGTGCGTCCTGTTCTAACATTTGCTTACTCCCTCAAGACACGCCGATGTCCGGTGAAGGGAAAGGGAGGGGGTGGGGGTGTATTCATTCCACACTAATAGTGTAGAATATATTTTCAAACATTTGGGCTGTATTTATTTGAATATTTTATTTGTAATTACTATCTGTCTATCTATGTATGATTCACATATAGTCCACAATGCTCTACACATTTTCCTAATTCCAATATCAGCATCATCCTACAAGTTACTCCCTGAATACTTCTTTCACTGCCAGCAAGCATCCATCACTACATAACAAAATCTTGCCCTGCTCAACATCAAGTTGAAGTTTAACCTGAATCAGGCCACTATGAGAAGTGGCAGCTGTCAGACCGTCAGCCTCTCCAGGCTTCTCTAGCCTACGTTCTTCGCCAGTGTGTTCGGAATCAGGGGAGATTGCCAAAAACGGTGCCTGAATCACAAATGACCTAATGGAGATATTCTTGAGATATTATCTGTTAACGCCTCTTCTTGTTAATGTAAAGCTGTGTCTGGCTCATAAAATTGGATTATATTTTTCTTCCCTTGACTTGTTTAAGAGCCACACTCATATATCTGTAACTTATAGGCAGTTCTGAGAGTTCCCTGAGTCACACATCAGTGTAAGGCAGTGTTCCCCAACCTGGTTCTTGGGGACTCACAGATGGTCCACATTTTTGCTCCTCCCAGCTCCCAAAAACGTGGACAATCTGGGAGGGAGCAGAAACATTAACTTTCTGTGGGTCCCCAAGAACCAGATTGGGAAACACTGCTGAAAATCATTGAAAGCTACTACTTAGCATTGCTCTTGGCAGTCATAGGCAGCTTAGGGTACAAGGCTTGGGGTTCAGCCTCACCGGGATCATAATTGTTTTTTCTACCATTATGTATACAAGTTGAGCTGTCACACAAGACTCTTAACCCAAACTGCTACAGGGAAGTTAGCAGACCATGCGTGCTGATCTCCACTTGTATGTCACTTTGGAAAAAAGCATCTGCTAAATAAATGTAATGTTAATGTAAATGTTATAGTTACGTTTCCAGTAATGGGTGTTTCTTTTTAATCTTTTTAGCTAATAAAACTCAATAAAGCTACCAGAGGTAAACAGAAAATATATACAGAGAAAACAAACACATAAAATGATAAAAATCTGATTAACACAACATAAAGGCCACTCTCCCCTACCTCCTGCATTAAAATATATCACATCTTTGAAATCGTTGCTGGTCGTTCTAAGTACTATCATTGTGAGAACAAAGATCTATGCTGGTTTTCAAAGTCGGAATAGAATCCTTTGTGACACCTCAGCTGTTTGCTCTGTCAGATGCAGAGCTCCATCTCTGAGCTCTTCCCAGCTGCTTGTTTAAAGAGTGTGTTCTAGGTTAGTCTGCCTGCACCTGGCACAGCAATGCTACAGCTGGAGCTCAGGCCAGAGGGAGATGCTTTACTTAGGCTTCCTCCCCAAGCAAGAGCAGGTAGGACACATGTGCTGGATTATACACTATTATTAAGGTCTTCTAGGTCGTAGCAGAGGTCCATTGTCACGAATGAAAAACCACTCTATGTCTATATGCATTGCCTCTTTTGAATCAGTTACATCTCTTCTTAAGAGGTTTTTCCCTGCATCAAAGAGCTGGTCAGTTATGATTTGGTTAGTCGTGGTCAGAGGATCATAGAAATATTACCATTACAGCTTTGAATCAGCATCACAGCTCTGGGGCGCTTCACAACCATTCGTTGCATTACCAAGACACATTACACTGTTTGCTGGGATTCAGTTACAGAGATCAGTATCAAGTTCTTTCGTTAGAGGCTCTGTACAAAAGGTACCCATGCTGACTGGATCCAGATCAGTGTAAGTAAGCTGGACAGGAAATAATGAAATAACCGTGCTTGCAGCTGATGAATTCTCTTATGACAAATCCACTAAGGCATTGACCAACTTCCCCACTAAATGCTAATCTGCTCCCTTACCGATGTAGCAGGGCTAGAGTAAAGCCATCTTGTGTCTTTTACCATCCCCATAGTCATATTCCACTGGTTATGTTTGGAGCAGGAACGCAGATCTGTGTCTCTGTTCAGAAAGTCATAGGTTCAAACCACAAGGCCCACAATGTAATCATATTGCCTTGGGACCCAGAGCAAGGCCCTTAATTACAGGAACTCCCTGGCCCATTATCCTCAGCAGTCACTTTCAGAAGCAGAAAGTTCAGATCCAGAAAGTAAAAAGTCAGACCACGATTTTGTTTCCCACACTCTATACCAACTTCTGGGCTTCTGATCTATGTTAGGTAAATGTAATTTTGGCAAAATTTACAAAGGCTATCAATACCCCCCCTCCCCCCACCGCCCAATCGCCCATCGATACTTTGTAAATGGTTAACATTGTGGTTATGGATCGGCTGGGAATCCATGCTTCATACCTTTTTTTTAGCACTCTATCTTCATTTTTCTAGTTTCATTTCGATATGCAGAACATTGTGATACCTGAGCTTACAAGTCTGAGTTGTACTATACCTTTATCAGTCCTTACTCATGAAATCCCTGATTAAGCGGCTAATTCATATTAGACAACTGAACCTCGTCCTTGCCCAACTCTCCATTAAACTGTAGGAACAGCCCTATGTTGTAATCTCCTGTTCGGGAAATGCAAGACTCTTGAAAGGCACGTTGAATGTCGGTCTCATCGGTTGTGCATTAATCTAATTAGCCACATATTCAACTTTAAAGTTATATGTTTAGTCAGATGTTCACCTGCTGGCAGATCTGGATTTGGGCTGTAATATGCTGCAGTTGGATTTCTTGCCAAATGTGCACAATATACTGCCCTCAGCATTGAGTTTCATCCAGATTAGCATTTTTGTTTGCTGCCGGTCCTGTTGGTTACACTTTCTCTCAGTCTGACAGGAGCACTTGCACTGATACAAGCAGCACATTAGACAGTGACATGCAACACACCTACAGTAATGGTTATTCTTAGGTCTCTCCTTTTTGCATTAAAAATTTTAATTTTATATTCTAATTAGCATTTTACATTCTAGTTAGTCTGGCTCTACATGAGCATATTAATTTCAAGACCCTATGTCGGAGGCACAACCAAATAGGAAAATTGTTTCATTTTTAATTGCCATTGTTATAGTAAATGCTTGTTTTATTGGCTTATTTTCTGGGTTTACCTGAATTCTTGTTGAGCCATCTTGACAAGAACAAGTATGTGAGCCTTTTAGAAGTGCATGGTCTTCTGCATTAATTTGTCATAAAATGATAAAAACCACTCAAACTTTTTGAGTTTGCTCCGCAGGAGAAGAACATGGTTATGTGAGCTGTGCCTCGCCAAAAAGAGGTTTCAGAGGATCTACAATCAAGAATTGTTGATTTACATAAAGCAGGAAAGGGTTTCAAAGTGATTTGAAAGACTTTCGAAATTTACCAGTCTACAGTAGGCAAATGATGCACAAATGGAGACACTTTGGGACTGTGGCTACTCTACCAAGAAGTCAAGATGATACCAAGAGCACAACAAAGACTCATCAATGAGGTAAAGAAACAACTCTGAGTGACAGCCAAAGATTTGAAGGGGTCATTGGAACTGGCTAACATTTGTGTTCAAGAGTCTACAGCATATAAAACATTTAACAAGAAGGGTGTCTATGACAGGACACCACGAAGGAAGTCGCTGCTTACTAACAAGAACATTGCTGCATGCCTGAAATTTGCAAAAGAGCACATTGACACTGCACAGCTGTATTGGGAAAGTGTTTTGTGGACTGATGAAACTAAGATTGAAGTATTTGGAAGGAACACGCAGCACTATATCTGGCATGAAATGGGCACTGCATATCATCATGAAAACATCACCCCTACCGTAAAGTATGGTGGAGGAAACATCATGATTTGGGCCTGCTTTGCTGCATCAGGGCCTGGCCAACTTGCCATCATTGAAGGGAATTTCCAAGTTTATCAAAAAATTCTTCAGGATAATATGAGAATGTCTGTACTGTATGTCAGCTGAAATCTGTAGAAGTTGGGTGATACAACAGAATAATGACCCAAAACACTGGAGCAAGTCCATGGCTTCAGAGAAACAAAATCCACCTTTTGGAGCCCAGACTTCAACCCAATAGAGATGCTAGAGAATGACTTGAAGGGAGCCATAAACATGAGACACCCGGAGGAAATGATAGAGCTTAAGCAGTTCTGCTGGGAAGAATGGGCCAAATTTCCTCCTGAATGATGAGCAGGTCTGATCCACAGCTTCAGGAAGAGCCGGAGGGGCGGGTGGCGGTGTCAACCAGTCATTAATTCCTCACACCTGACTCAAATTAGATTTGTTGAGGTCATTAACTCAGTTACAGTATGTTTTCCCACTAGCACTATGAGTTCTTACGGTAAATCCTCAATAAAGACATGAAAGATCAGATCTTTTTGTGTTATTATTACACCCACATTATATTTGTCAATACCAATGACTTAGATAAACATCAGATCACATTTTATGACAAATTAATTAAGAAAACCATGAAATTCCAAAAGGTTCACATACTTTTTCTTGCAGGAGGCAGGCAAACAGTTCTTTGGAAAATGAGGAAAAGTAATGTAATTGCACTTGATAATAGAGTGAAATGAACAATGCTTTTTCATATCAAAAACAAAAGACTAAATTAGCTGTCTTACATTTCTTGTCACTATGGAAAATCAACCTTTAAATTACTAAAAAAAAAAGTCAGTGCAAGCAAATATACAAATTCACGTGTGACAAAGATTATGTTTAAAGTAAACAGCTCATAAAAAGTGACTTGTTTTCTGTGCTCAATTCTGGACAAATGTTTCGAAAAAGCTGGAGACACATGTATGTTCATTTGATTTCATGGTTTTTCTACAGAGGAGGTCACATTCATGGATAAATGCCATCAGTGTATGTGAGATATGCAACTGGTTAGACGAGATGGAAGTTTGGTTTAAGTCAAAGCATACCTGTCATTTTATTATGATTTTTCAAGTACAGGAGCACACCTTTTGGTCTGAATCTTTGGTGGCAGTTTCATAAAGTTTAACTTTGGAGTGTACTATTCTAGTGTATGAATGACATTTCTACACTCTCAGTATTAAGTGCAAGAATTTGTACCTTTCCTTGTCACTGCGGATGTAGCCATATGGGCCTGTCAATTGTACCCTTAGCTGTATTGTACCTTTTGTGGTACATTAATGCTATTTGTACCTTTGGGATGTTCCTCAGCATCCATGTCTTTACAGCCCCAGTGACAAGCAAAAGTACCATTTTTACCCTTATTTCAGACACTATAATTAAATGTAGTACGTACTGTAATAGTTATAATAAGCATATAATATACCGCGTGTTATCCAGCATTTTCAGATAGACCGTGGAGGATTATGGGAAAAGAAACAAGGCCCACCTCCATCCTGCGTAAGACGGGACGTCATTGAAAATAAGTTCCCTATTTCCGGGCAGGTTGTCATATATGCCGATCGCGTATTGGACAGGGTTCCGTTTTGTTAATCCATATCATAAGTGAAATTGGTAACATTGGAGGTAAGTATGAGTGAAATCAAACAAGCAGAGGCGAAAGATGAAAGCGGAGAAGAGCACGATTGGACAGCCGCTAAGGCTTTTTTCGATAACTTGAAAACTAAGAAACCCAGACCGGTAAGTTACGTATCTTCAGGCAATCAAAAGTAGATTTGAAATCTTCCAGCAATGCTACACTGAATCGGTTATTGTATTTTTGGTTATTAGTCTCTGCTTTGTGAAACTGTCACATTTTAAACCTGTTTTAAGCATCCAATACGACACGCTCTTTCTAGCCGAAACCTTGTTATGCTGTCACCATCGCCGTGTCGTCGCGGACGTTGTTTGACATGACCATGGAGAGGAAGCTCTTTGAGGACCAGGGACTGGAAAAGTACGTGGAGTATCAACAGCAACATGAAGACGAACCCTTAAAGCCAGGAGCAGCCTTTCCATTCGTTAAGGTATTGTTTAAATGAGCATCCAGTTTTGCGTGAGTCTTCAGAGACGTATCGGGTTCTGTATTCATTGCAAATCTAGTTTTATCCCATAATGATCAAAGGGCTGACGTATTACTGTAAGCATGTAGTTCAGTAAATGGCTTTCAGTCGATACGGCAGCTTTCGCCCTGTATGTCGTCACCTTAGGCTCTGATGACCGTAAACGCCAGACTGCGTCAGCTGTACCCGGATAGTGAGGAGCTGTTCGACATCGTCCTCATGACTAATAACCATGCCCAGGTCGGGGTCCGCCTCATCAACAGCATCAACTATTATGGTGGGTGTGGTGCAGCTTCCCTCCAAGTTCATTATCTTCATTTACTTTGGTGGATGTAAAAATATAAGATTCAGATGTTTTTATTGTCCTTAGTGACTTCCCAAACCACTGCAGTCACAAATATGACGTAAACAATGCATAAAGAGGTAAACAATATTCAAAAGATTAAACCTTATATAAATGTAAACAATATAAGGATAGTGAAACTAACAAGTAAATTATAGAGACAGGCCTTGTGAGCAATAGTCTAACATACATGTACAGTACAGGAGTGCATTTTAATACCCCGAAACACACTCTGAATTCTACATAGAATATCCTAACATCCAAGTTCTTTACTTGCTGTGGCAACAAAAAAAAAAACACTACGAAGTGAAATAAGAGTTTTTAAAATGAGCAGTGCTTTTATATTTCAAAAGTATGTAATGTCTATCATTTTTTATTCGACTGAAATTTTATGCCAATTGTACTCTTAAAATGTAACAACATAAAAGTAATAGTTTTTATTACATAGTTTTTATATTGACAACTATAATGATGTTTTTCTATGTGTTGTTTTTAGATTTAAATATTGAAAGATTCTGCATGACTGGTGGGAAAAGCCCAATTGGATATCTGAAGGCATATATGACTAACCTTTACCTGTCCAAAGATTCTAAAAAGGTCCAGGAAGCCATAGAAGAGGGTAAGTTGAATTTTCTGTTATGTCAAAAGGCTCGTCAGGCGAAGCTGTGTAAGCTGACTATTACCTTAAGGGGTATATTAGACATATAAGGTATTTATATAGAATTGATCTGTGATTACTGACTTGCACTGGAAGAAAGTCTTGTGCAGGTCTGCCTTGGTAATACTGTTATTTAATGCATTTAAAAATAAGACAAACTACATGTTCTCACTAACTTTATCTGCATAACAATGGCCTACTGACCTATTTTGAAGGTATTGCAGCTGCTACCATGTTCACCCCTGACATGGAGATTCAGCTCTGTGACACTCAGTTGCGCGTGGCCTTTGATGGTGACGCCGTCCTCTTCTCTGACGAGTCGGAGATCATTGTGAAGAAGCACGGTCTGGATACTTTCTTTGAACACGAGAAAGCAAATGAAAACAAGCCCCTGGCACAGGTGAATGGCATAAATAGGAGGGTGATTCTCTTGCATACAGCATATAAAGTGCTCAGATGCATAAATATAATACAAAACAAAGACAGAGTATTAGGACATTACATATCTAGTGCAAACAAGTAAACATGGTGCAAGCAGATTTTAAAAGTACACAGTAAAAACTGTACAAACGGAATATCCTTTTTTTTTTTTTTTTTTGCTTTTTTCTCCCAAACTGAATATCCTAAAGACAGAATATCGTTCAGGAAATATAAGCAAAAAAGAAATTAGGAAAAAACTATTGGGATCCAGCAGCTGACGCTGCTTGGACCCCTAAATGCATGTAACAATATTTATTGAAATATTGTTTTAACAGGGATATAAAATAATGCTTTGTTTGCAAGTACACTAGAATGATTCTTTTCACCTGTCCCATCTTGATATCCTCTGAGACACACACACACACACACTTCTAGATTTACAGTTCAGAGCGAAGTTTGGGGTCCAGCCACAGTGTCAGGTTGTTTATTGAGTGTCTGGAGCATTATGGGGGGGGGGGGGGGGGTGTTAAGGACCTTTTTTGGGGGACCAGCAGGGGTGTGGATATTCTGCCAAAGCAAGGGATCAATCGGTGGCTGTACCCTGGCTATGAGGTCCCACTGAGTTTTATTTAGTGAACTTTAGTGTTCATTTTGTGGCTGAGACTAAAAATGGCCAAATTTGTTTCTTTACTGTACTTTGGTATGAAGCAGTAACAAAGCTCCTTGGCTCTCCTGCTGATTGCTTTGTGTCCACCTGGTACCTGCAGGGTCCTCTGAAATGCTTCCTGGAGGCCCTGGGCAAACTTCAGCGTAAGTTTTATGCCAAGGACGAGCGGCTTCGCTGCCCGATCCGGACCTACCTGGTGACAGCCCGCAGTGCAGCCAGCTCGGGGGCCCGAGTACTGAAGACCCTGAGGAGCTGGGGCCTGGAGATCGACGAGGCCTTGTTTTTGGCCGGGGCCCCGAAGGGCCCCCTCCTTCAGAAGATACGGCCGCACATATTTTTCGACGACCAGATGTTCCACATCGAGGGAGCCAAGGAGCTCGGGACAATTGCTGCACATGTACCTTATGGAATAGGACAGAAGTACCACAAAGGGCAGCTCATTGAGAAGAGCGACAAAACAAAATAATGCTGCTGGCCATAGGCTGATACAAGGCAGGATGCCGGCATTTTTTGTTCCCCTTCTATAATCAGGGTTAAGGTTTTATTATACTTTATCCACTCCTTTATATTTAACAGATAATTTTATACCTGTTGGGCACTTAAAATATATATGAGATTACTATTTTAAAAATGGTATTTTTTCAAAAAGACGAAAATGCAATCTGCTCTGTACAGTTTCTGTTGTATTTTCATTGCAATAAAAAGAAAGCATTTTGTTTTTGTTGCAATGAAAATTTGACATGTATCTGTTACATCAATTTACCCGTACAAAAGTATGTGCCTTCTACAGATTTCATCTGTTCTCTTGCACATGTAGAATCGTATAGGAAAAGTCAATTTACAGTTCAAATTTTTTGTCTTTCACAATGAACAGCCAGTTTAAGGCTTTTCACCGGTGTTTCCAAGGGTCGTTTTTTTTAAATATTGTTTAACAAAACATTATGGTTACTGTATGTCTTATTGTACCGTCAGTGTCAGATGAGTTTATATAAATCACTAAAAAGCTTGTCATATAATTATATAGTATATTATCACTCCTGTTTACATTTAGTTTCTTTTAGAAAGTATTACCCATTATGTGGCTGTAGTCTTATTTCGTTTTCTACTTGAAATGCTGTGCACTGTCAGAGAAAACTTTCCACGTTGGAATTTTTAGCAAAAAATTTTACATATTTACTTATTTTATTTTGGGTATTTGTATAATTTGTTTCTTAGGATTTAAGCTAGCCTTTTCATTAGGCTAAATTTAATGGCTCATTCTGCAATATACTTCTTGCTGCAAACACGGAGACTTGAAACACATAGAGAATGTAAAGATACTTTATTATGTTAGTTCTGCCTTTTAAGATTTTACATTTCTGACTTTATTTCAGTGTATACTGTACGTGAAATACCGTGCTGGGCGGGTTGAAACTTTTTCACGGCACAAGGTTCACAATAAAAATTAGATTTTAAAAATGTCAACTGATTATTTATTTATAATGTCGACTGATTAATATGCAGACTTTTTGAAAATGCAGCGATGATTTCCGTCTTCCGGCTCTGTCGCAGAGGATTCTGGGAATTGGAGGATTTTGCCATGTTCTTAGTTTTCGCTAATGAATGACCGCAGGCCCCATGTCAGCCACCATTATTCTCGCCGCCGTAGTTGGCGGCGGGATCATTTTCATAGCCCGTAGATTCTTTTTCAGACGGTCGTCTGCAAAGTTACTGCGTTTTCCAGCCGACGCGATGAAGGGAAAAACCATCATAGTGACGGGAGCGAACAGCGGTATCGGGAAGGCCACTGCAGCGGAGCTGCTGAAGCTCCAAGCCCGTGTCATCATGGCCTGTCGGGATGAGCGGAGGGCCGAAGAGGCCGCCCGCGAGATACGACAGGAGGCAGGTCCACATCGGGGACAGGTGGTCATTAAACGTCTGGACCTGGCTTCCCTTACGTCCGTGCGATCCTTCTGTGAAGAGATCATCAAGGTATATTACAGCCATGACATGCCTTTAAAGATCATTAATAAAAATATGATCCCATACTCTGCGCTGGCTGCTGTTAATTAAAGATTTTACTGGGTAACACATTGCTAATTATTTCTTTTTAAAAATAATTTAAACGATGTTTTCCGATAATGGTGGGTTGTGTATTTCATAACGAACCTGCGAAACCTGTCAGTTTCAATTTCTTCTTAAATATCTGTCTTATGTAAGACATTTTTATTTTTGTAGATATAACAAAGATATTGTCTAGTTATGTGGGTTAATTTCAGTCCAAAAAGTTTCACGATTATGATTATTTTTAAGGGAGCCAACCGGGGGGTGGGGGGACCACACGTGTGCTTCAGTTATCCCAGCTGCATGTCTTAGCACCCACCGGTAAGATCGTGTGTTTTCTTTTCCAATTCAGAATAATGCTGGCGATTCAAAGATGGTAAAGGATGTGACATTAGACCAGACCTTTGGCAAGTGATTAATTCATCTGGTTTGTGTTTGGTAACATTTAACAGGAGGAGCCAAGAATCGATGTCCTCATCAATAATGCTGGGGTCTTCCAGTGCCCCTACACTAGAACGGAGGATGGCTTTGAGATGCAACTTGGAGTCAATCATCTGGGCCACTTTCTACTTACCAACCTCCTGCTGGACCTCCTGAAAAAGTCAGCACCCAGCCGCATCGTCGTGGTGTCTTCCAAGCTGTACAAGTACGGCCACATCAACTTCGACGACCTCAACAGCGAGCGTAGCTACAACAAGGCCGCCTGCTACAGCCAGAGCAAGCTGGCTAATCTGCTGTTCATGCACGAGCTGTCCGGGCGGCTCAAGGACACCGGCGTGGCAGTCAACGCCCTCTCGCCAGGCATCGTGAGGACGCAACTGGGTCGACACGTCCATATTCCCTTCCTGGCCCGGCCCATCTTCCACCTCATTTCCTGGACATTCTTCAAGACCCCTGTAGAGGGTGCACAGACCCCCATCTACCTGGCCTGCTCGCCTGATGTGGAGGGCGTCCAGGGGAAGTGCTTTGCCAACTGTGAGGAGCAGGAGCTGGTCCCGAAGGCTACAGATGACGAAACGGCCAGGAGACTGTGGGACGCCAGTGCTCTCATGGTGGGGCTCTCAAAATGACGAGTCCAGTTGCTGCCTTAAAATCATTACCAGGTCTCATGCTAATTCATAGCCCAGGCAAGCACTGCCCCTGATGCCGACTGCATTGCCATTTAGCTCAGGTTAAAACAAAAAAAAAGTTTGAGGCTTACAAATAGAGTTCTAGTCATTTACAAGGATGCTAATTAATACTAAATGCAATGTGATGGTTGAAGTATTGAGGCTCAAATGAGTCCTAAAAGCCCTAATATCATTAGTGGAATAGGTATGTGTGGTGATGGTTTATGCTACAGTGTTACAAGACAAAACTCACACAATATACATGACATTAAGGCCAAATGCTTCACTTACAGTGGTCTTGCTCTGAACATTATAGTTAAGTATTATTGTATTAATGAAACTAATTTACTTAAGTTATAACGTTATTAAGTGTGTAAATATATAAAATATCTTATCCATTGTATGTATGAGCTGTACATTTGTTAAGCATTGCCTTATTTATTGCTAAAGAATTCTGCGTTTTAAATCACAGACGCTGCTCTACTTATGAATGAGATACGTTCCGAGCGGCGGTTTGTAACTTGAAATGTTCGTAAGTTATTCAACATCATTTTAAGAGTATACACAAGTACAGATAACGAGGATATGCTGGGAGTAGCGGCCAGAAGTCATACTTGTGATGAGACATACGGCAGGCCAGGTTGGATGTTCAACCACACCTTCCCACAGGTCGCCAAGAGGCATGCTTGAAAAACTCATGCATTTTACAGTTTTAATCTTGCAACAGGGTAATTCAGGACTAAGAATAAAATGCAGAAATAGAATGACCAGAAGGAGGCAATGTAAGTACAGCTGGCAACTGCTTTTTACGGTTAAAAGACATACACACCGCTTAAGGTGTTCCTGAACTTTGTAGAAAAAGTTAATTGCAGTTAGTAAATATCCTTTAGTTATGAAACCTAGACATGCATTAAGCTTTACTTCGGAAATAACATGAAACAATGCAGTTTAGAAAACATGCATTTGACTTTGTGTTTGTATTTTAGTTTCCATAAAGGGACTTTAGGCATAGAGGTCAGGAACTTGGAAGTACAAGCTCTCACCAAGTTGTAAGAGTTAATTGTACCTCAGACACTCGGGAGAATCTAAGGAGACAATAACACGCCCTGCAGTTACACATGAGCCAATTCCTCTCTCTGAGCAGACTGACTATGCCGGTTGTACGGCATTAGGTGGTGATGGGCAGATAGCGTGTTTATCAATATACATACTTGACCATACATGTGTTCTCACGTACCTGTTTGATGTCATCTTTCACTGCCAAAGACCAGTTCCAATACTCAAGGTCTGAAGTACGGAGGACAGTAAAAATTGCCGGATGTCTTTCTTGCCCAGCCTAAATGTCAAGGATGCATCAGAGAATAATCCCATGATGCAAGTTTGTTCTTGAGAAGCAGGTTACGTAGCAAGAAGGGACTTGTAAAGAGTACTAGTGATATTGATAAAATATTAGTAAAAACCCATGTGTTAGGAAAAGTGTTGCTGTTTCAATACATTCAACAGCGACATCTGGTGGATTGAAGATGTTATTGCGGCAGCTTGGTTGAAAAGCACCCACACCATCTCATTGAATTACAAGATTTTGTGGACACTATTACAAATGTACCTTAGTATGAATTTCAATGTAAACAAAAAGTAAGCTAACCACTGTCTAGACTGTGTGCATGTGAAATTTACGCTTTACATATATATTTTCATTTATGTGACACTGGGAAATATATGAAATAAGATGTTTTAAATATTTTTGTTTATCTGACATTTTTGTCTAGAAAAACTTACAGTACGGGAGTGTGATCCCTGGGATTTGAACCTATGATGTTTGCGTTGTTA
>JAODKE010000041.1:8982966-9000626 GCA_026779605.1 Mormyrus hasselquistii
GAGAAAAGAATATATAATGTGTTAAAAATATTGTTCTTGCAACATTAAAACACGAGAAATTTCAAGATGGCGGCCAGGCCTCCAGTCATGACCCAGCAAACCCAAAAACAGGACTGCTAATCCATAAAATTAGATGAAACTTGCCAGAAATTGAAATAAGATCATATAAAATCGACTCATTAAAGAATTATAATTCCCATAACTTACCTTAAGAAATTGCAGATGTGTTTCTGTGACTGAAATTATTCACTTTAAAAACTGACCGCTTTGCACTGCATCTTCGGGAAAGATTTTCAGTTCGTCTTGAAGGGCAAGATGTGAACTACGTCACAATTATTTGTGTTTCCAAAAAAAACAACACATAAGACAATGACGAGCAATACAAAACACGCAATGCACTGCAGCCCAATGCTCAGGAAGTATCACGGCTTTGGAAGAAATCCAGGTTGCGCGATCTCGGGGATACGCGCATACCTACTGTACAGGTAGCGCGATCTCGGGGATACGCGCATACCCACAGGTAGCACGATCTCGGGGATACGCGCATACCCACAGGTAGCGCGATCTCGGGGATACGCGCATACCTACAAGAAAGTTCTTTCCTTCCTTCCGTCCACTTACTTCTCTTCAAAAAAATCAATCATTTTGCACGTGACTACGTACAAAAAAAAGGTCATACCAAAATGATCAATAAAAGGGTCTTAATAAACTAAACCACTATAACAAAATCTAAGAAATACATATTCACCCTTAAGTATACAAAATAAAATAAATATTGAATTCTTAGTCATTGCATATAACTTACGAAATGCAATTGTCAGCTATGGCTGTAACATTCCGGCCCCTAATTGGATAGGCAGGATGCATAACATACAAACATACAAACAGAGCCATATCCCTATCACTATTAATTACTAACTACAGTATAAAGGAGCGTATTGACTCTTTTGAAGTCCAGTATTGTCCAAAGTCATTTCTGGGCTCAATCCACTTCCGGTAAAAGACAAAGCTTGTTAGTAGGCCTGTCTAGAACGCTAGACTTAGTTTGTACTTGAACTCGTCGTACAACTCCTCTTGAATCAGGGAATGTCTTCATGATCCTTCCAATCACCCAAGCATTTCTTGGGGCAGAATTATCCACAATGAGAACAAGGTCTCCAGGAATGAAATTTCTCTTCAGGGAATGCCATTTCTGTCTCTCTTGTAGCAATGGCAGGTATTCCTGGGTCCATCTTGACCAAAATAGGTCGGCCATATATTGTATTTGTCTCCATCTCCTTCGAGAATAACAGTCTTCTCTGTTAAACACTCCAGGTGGCAGGGTTGGTTGTTTCTTTAATAAAAGAAGATGATTAGGGGTTAAAACCTCTAGGTCATTGGGATCATCTGAGGCATTGGTTAGAGAGGCCGATCATTGATGATGGCTTCAACTTCACACAGTAGTGTGTGAAGACCATCGTCATCTACTACCTGCTGGTGCAGTACAGAGTTCAACATTTTCCTAACAGTGCGAATCTGTCGTTCCCATATTCCACCTTGATGGGAGGCAGCTGGAGTGTTAAAAAGCCATATGGCTCTAACACTTTCTTTGCCATGTTCAAGACTGTTTACCCAGTCCGGTCATTGATGTTGTTTATTGTATGTATAGAACCTTGTCGTCCTGTGGAATTAAACCCTTATTCCTGACTCTTCAGCTTCCCGACCCTGATTCCCCTCTCCGTCATCTCCCTGATGACTTGCTCGCTCGACACGTGGTCACTACAATAACCACAAATACAAATCAGCAAATGACTGTAGTCAACATAGTTTTAGCCACAATAAAGAACTAACACACCGTGGGAGTGCAGTGTTTACCGCTGCCTCATTTGTTTTTGTGGAGAAAACATATCTTGGTGATTAGTCTGTCCAGTTCACTTGTCTTGGTCTTGATTTGACCCTTATGAACAAGTCCATGTTCATCTGGCACTGCTTGAATGATCCTGCTCATTACCCAAGAGTTTCTTAGTACCAAGTCAACCACGATTAAGACCATATCCCCAGGAAGGAAGATCTGTGACATCTTAGACCACTTTTGAATTTTCTGGAGCTCAGATAAATATTCTGTAACTCAACGTTTCCAAAAATAGGTCGCCATGTATTCTACTTGCTTAGAACTTTATAAGTTATAAAATTATTATATGCATTATATACAAATTATTGTTTATTTGGAGGATTATACATATAAAATGTGTTTTCCATCCTGAGCATAAGCTATAATAATTATGGATTCTCTCATTTTTTGGTTAAGAATTGTGCATTTTAAAGTAGAAAAATATATATTTAAATTTTTGCCCCGTGTCATGGTGTTTCTTTCTCTGACAAACACATGGGCTCATTAACATTTAGGTGTGATTAGGTATAGTGTAAGTATAAAGATAATGCAATTGGTTATAGTGTAATTTACATCGTGCAGGGAACTCAATTGTCCTTTTAAAGTAGTTTCTGCTGATGCATTTTATTAACACATACATACACAATAGATGAAAACAACTATTGAAAGCAGAATTTAGCTAGCTGGACTGAGAACTCATTAAATAATAGGTCTTAGAATCCCAGTGCTCTCTATTGGAGGGAAACCATAAAAGAAGTTGGGGGAAAATTTTAATGACTATCTAACCCCAAATACTTATTTACTTCTGAGCTTTCATTTTGAGGTAGGGTAACTGAGAGCAGGACGCTGTTCTTCAGAATAAAGTACTGAAATACAATGACCAGAAGGAGGCAGTGTAAGTACAGCTAGCAACTGGCTTGTACAATTAAGATATATGTGATGCCCTGCTCGTCCGATCCTCCCGTGTACCACGCCTCCTCATTTACCTCGTGTGAAACCCGATTGTTATTAGTTGTTTCGTGTTATTCCGTATTAGTCCAGTGTATTTTAGTCCGCGTCTGAGTCCGTTTCCCTAGGTCTGTCATTGAAGTCTCTCGTGATGGTTTGGCGGTGTTCTGACGAGTTGAGCTACTTTGTCGAGTTAGGCTATCGTAGTGCTAACCAATAGCCCCAACCCCCCCAAAAAACCCTAAAACCCTTACCCTACCCCCCAAACGGTGGAACTGCACATGCGCAAAAAGGCTCGATACTGTCGATAGTACGTCTCGATAGGTAGCTCAACTCGTCAGAAAACCGGCTAGTTCTCGTTTTATATACTCTCTGACAACAAAGCCATCATTTCCCCGCATCCCTGGACTTTTCTGCTTTGTTCCTGCTCCGTCCCCGCACGACGTAACAACATACAGACCCCTTAAGGTGTTTTGAACTTTCTACAAAATGTTAGAAATGCACAGTTAGTAAATATTCTCTAGTTAGGAAACCTAGACATGCAGAAATTTACTTCTGTAAACAAGGCAGTAAACACTGGTGTCTGTTCTTTCACATGATGTTCCCAGTCCTGTATTGCATTTCATTTACATAAAGATTTAGCAATGATTTAATAGTTTCTATGTAGCCTTTTTATTTTAGACAAGTGATAAAATGAGATCGGGATCTATACTAATACTGTATCACTGTTGATATGCAATTCCCTTATTATAAATAACCATTATGTTATGATTTGCATTGTGTAAGTCTTAAGTCAAACTAAAGCATTTTGTATTGCTTTTGGGAAATGACTCCTGCCACACTTTTTTACGGCTAAGAGGTTATTTAATTAGTTAAGTTAATTATTGTGCTGGAGAATGTTTTTCTGTTTGTGTCGGGATTTGGCCACTATTATGATTAGGTTGTATGATATATTTAATCAGTACTGAGAATCAGTATCACGATTTAATTTTCCACAATTTAATTTTTAATTTTCTAAAGGACAAGATCTGCTTTACCATCCATCCATCTTTCTAGCTCGTCAAGGTCGTGGGACCAGTTGCACCAAGCTTTATTTTATCGCATTTGTGGATAATGGTGCCCCCTACTGGCTTATTAACAGTATATACTACAGCAATTTTTTTTCTAGAAGTCTCCAGTACAAGGTCGATCTAACGTTAAGGTAGTTGATCTGTGGACCAGCATGACAGGAAAAGAAGAGATTGTAGTCCCCTTTAACCTAACATGCAATTACATACATTAGACTCTGATCCAGCATTCGAACCCCAGCAACACTGTGGTTGCGTTTCTGCAGCATGTTACACCATGTGACACCCCTGCAGTACATAGGAAATCCATTCAATTCATGGATGCCAAGCATTGATTTCTAATTCTGCTGACTAATAGGGCACTGCAAGCAAATGTGACACTCAAACTGGACTCCCCAGTGCTAGTAAGGTGGAATCTGGAGTTGAACAAAAATAATAAAGGTTATTGATCTCTTGCCATGGTGAGGTCTGCAGTGGCGTGTGCAGGAGTTTGTGGCTTGTGGACTCTGAGGAGCCGTGAATCCTTTTCACACGATTGGCTCAGCTGCAGGCAGAATGGAGACCTCTCCCCTCTTCCATGTCAGTCAGTACACAGAAAGTGCTGCTGGCTCTGTCCCGGCTCTATGTCCGGTGCACATTGTGGTTGTCTTACTGCGTAGGAACCAGAACCAAATCCTGTTTGCTTTTCAGGGCAGAGAACAGAGTAGGACAGTGTTCAGATGTATAAAAACACCATTGTGAAGTTTCTTTGTAGAATCGAGTGTGACAGGGAAGCCTCGATTAATGGGGAGACGTGACACACAACGCCGCCCCATCCCAGTGAACGGAACATTAGTCTGCCTCTGCTGGCCTGCCGCTGTCGACAGATCTCTTGCATTTGTATAGAAAAACAAATGTTTTGATGTATAGTTGCGATAACTAAAATTAATTTTACCTGCTGGGGTGAACGGTACATTTTCAGTCTTGTTATTGCTGCGGCAATGAGTTTGGGAGAGGAGAGCATTTGTTCTCTTAAAGAATCAACCAATCAGTGTTAATGGATGGAGATCGGTGAAGAAGCCAAAGATGCCTTTCGCAACTCATTTACCATTTTGTTGCTGATGTTAGGAGTATTTTTTCTTTTGACACTGACCTATCAGGGCATAATTTGGATTGCAAAGTATGCACATTCGTATACCGTGATGGTAAATAAGCTCACTTTTAAATAATGTAACAATATTCCCAGTGTTCCATTATCCTTCATAGATCACTCTCATGCTCCTTGACACTGTTTCCTGATGGAATGGAGAATAAACATTTTTTGTGATTAGAGAGCATAGAGTGCTATTGATGAGCACACTTCAGGAAAAGGCCAAAAGGAAAAGGCTACTGCCGAGAGCAACTGCTTCAGTTATTGTTGTATTTTCCCTGAATCTTGGTAACAAGGGCCCCTACTGCTGAGTCAGTCATTATTCAGCAATGCATTGTGGGTAGTGTTAATCTGTATGCTTCTGTGGTGATAGAGTGAGAGAGAGAGAGAGAGAGAGAGAGAGGCAGGGAATGAAGCAATTGGGGTGCAATCATTTAACTGAGGAACGGTTCCTGAATCTTTCAGAGCACATATACGTTGGCAGTGGTCCACACCATTCATCTGTCCTTTCCGTGACATACTACTCCCGTGAAAGTGATCAATGTGGCAGGAGTGGACAGGAAAGCTATCCAAACTGTTTTCTGTTACTTTTCAGCTTTGCCATGTTTAATTTTGCAGTTGTTTACCTGGTTTATGAATTTGGAGTTCCCTAGAGCAACTGGGATTTATGGCCTCATATAAGGGTCCTACACCTCGCTGGCCTTGAGATTTGAACCAGCAACCATCTGAGGAGAAGCACAGCATCCTCATTTTCCAGTCTCTGTTAAGATATACTCAAGATACTGACGTAATGCCCATTCGGCAATTGTGCCCCATGGATGAGTCACCAAATATATTTATATCAACAACTAAGGATTAGGGTCATGCTGTCATGCCCATTGTACACCTACAAAGAGCAATCCTCTGGACCTAATGACATATCACCATGTACTGCAATCAGTGAGCAACAGACATTGTGGGTTTGTCTTTTTTTCCAAACATAACCTGTCTGGATACAGGAAAACAGGAGAAAGGTCGTTATCACTGAATATATGCTTTACCAGAAAACTGACTCGTGAAAGGTGACATGGCGTTAACTGCATGTGTCACCTGTCCCCATAATAGGTCCTCCTCTTTCTTTGATAGGTTACTGGTAAAGTTACCAAATAATAACTATTTATTGTTTCTGCTGCTTCTAGAATAACTTATATCTCAGTCTTGGGGAAGTTTTTTCCCTGTCTGTTTCTGTTTCTGCAACATGCACAAATAATAACGCATTCATAAAGCATTATAAACATGGCTATAAATATTTATTTAAAAGGCATAACACATTATAGCCATGAATAATGGCTATAATTTAGATGATTTGGCAGGTACAATGTGTTTTCAAAATAAAATAATTTATGAAGCTCTCATGTATAATGCGCTATAGATACCCTCATAATGCAGTACAAAGCATCCTTAATGCTTATAGCAAACATTATAATGCATTAGGAAAGTATGTGTGGTGCATCATAGATGAGAGCTTCATAAAACATTCATAATGCATAATAAGCATGGCTATAATGTGTTATGCCTTTTGATAAATATGCCCATGTTTACAATGCTTTATAAATGCATTACTATTTGTTATGAATGCATTTATAAATTACAAAAAACATGGGCATAATAAAGTGTTACCAAATTTTCTTGCTGTTCAAATGCACATTTAAAATGCATGAGAATTATCAACATTCATTTCTTATTGCAGTTTGTACACACAAATGATAAATACCTATCAATATACCTGTGTGTACTGGCAATTTGTACATACATATTTCTGAATTGTTCTAAGAACGGTTTTATAAATCAAACCCCTTTCTCCCATTACACCAGGTTGTCTTTGTTTATTAGCATTGGATACAAGTGGTTTCCAAATGGCAGCATAAATGGTTGTATGGTGATATTTGAGGTCATACTTTACTGTTAAGTGTATATCTGTGTCCCGATCGTTCTGATCCTCCTGTGTGCCACACCCCCTCATTTACCTCGTGTGGGATCCTCTTGTTATCTGCTCTTTCTAGTTGTGTTTAATTGAATCTGTGTATTTAAGTGACTTTCCGTGAATGTTTTCCCAGTCTGGTCAATAGTGTCATTAACGTCACTAATGTGCCTGTTATCCCTTGTTCCCAAGTGTGTTTTCTTCAAATAAATCCTACATTCCCCCGACTCCCTGGACTCCTGCTCCTATTTCCCTGCTCCGTGCCGTCAGATCGCAGATCTATCCCTGTCAATTAGCTTTGATTTATAAACACTGTTCTTCTTTGCTGATGCAATTTTGATCAAGTTTGGCATGTGCTTCTTGATATTTGAGATGATTCCCCTTTAACATATGTAATAATGAATTCATGTAGTAATTTTATAATTTGTGACCTGAAATTCAGATAAAACAGTACACACAACAACTAACGTATTACAATTAATTTTATATCTTCATTACGTAATGTACAATTAAGGCAAATAACACATTACAAACATGCTGTCAAGGAGTCAACTAGGCATAAGTGCGGATAGGTTGAGTTTCTAAGTGCAAGCAGTTCTGGAGCAGAAGCTACACAACAACTTACCAGTTGCCTTATGATATGCAGCCTTCAGCCTGAGCATAATTGGGCCAATGGTAGCATAAATGAATCGGTCCTCTTACCTTTTGCCGACACCCTGGTTGCCGTGTATAAGCTGCACTTAGCACGACTTCTCTGAGCCACTGCTACTTAAAGCCAACACTGCTGCAGATCAGCCGGGCCTAACCTGAGCCTTCAAGCTACACTATATGGACAAAAGTACTGGGACACTTGGCCATTATACACACAGGAAATCCCATTCTAAGTGCTTAGGCATCAATATGTAGCTGGTCCCCCCTTTGCAGCTATAACAGCTGACACTCTTCTGGGAAGGCTTTCCACGAGATTTTGGAGTGTGTCTGTGGGAATTTTTACCCATTTATCCAGAACAGCATTTCTGAGGTCAGGCACTGATGTTGGACATGAAGGCCTGGCTCAGAATCTCTGTTCTAGTTCATCCCAACAGTGTTTGAGGGGGTTGAG
This sequence comes from Mormyrus hasselquistii, assembly GCA_026779605.1. Lineage (NCBI taxonomy): Eukaryota > Metazoa > Chordata > Actinopteri > Osteoglossiformes > Mormyridae > Mormyrus > Mormyrus hasselquistii. Next base: position 8,991,043 of record JAODKE010000041.1, read on the forward strand.
GTCAGTGAAGTTCTTCCACACCAAATTCCTTATGGACATTGCTTTGTGCAGTGGGGCACAGTCATGCTGGAACAGAAAAGGGCCTTAACCAAACTGTTCCCACAAAGTTAAAACCATAGAATTGTCCAAAATGTGTTGGTTTTCTGAAGCATTAAGACTTCCCTTCACTGAAACTAAGGGGTCTATCCCAATCCCTAAAAAATAAACCCATATCATTATCCCTCCTCCACCAAACTGTACAGTTGGCACAATGCAATCAGGTAGGTAACATATTCTTGGCATCCACCAGACCCAGGCTCATCCCTTAGACTGCCGGACAGAGAAGCGTGATTCGTCACTACACAGAAGATGTTTCCACTGCTCCAGGGTCCAGTGACAGCATGCTTTACATCACTCCATCCGACTCTTGGCATTGCTCTTGGTGATGTGAGGCTTGCAGGCAGTTGCTTGGCCATAGAAGCCCATTACTGTACATGAAGCTCCCAGCACACAGTTTTAGTGCCAGAGGAAGTTTGGAACTCTGCAGTTATTGATTCAACAGAGTGTTGCCAACTTTTATGCACTATGTGTCTCAGCACTCGGTGATCCCGCTGTGTTACTTTACGTGGAGTTCTGGATGTTCTTAAATACTTCCACTTTGCAATAATACCGCTTACAGCTGCCCATGGAATATCTAGCAGGGAAGAAAATTCACAAACTGTTTTTTTGCAGAGATGGCATCCTATTACAGTGCCATGCTTGAATTCACTGAGCTCTTCAGAAAGACCCATTCTTTCACAAATGTTTGTAAACCAGACTGCATGGCTAGGTGCTTAATTTTATACACCTGTGAAAATGGGTCTGAATGAAACACCTGAATTAAATGTTTAAGAGGTGTGTCCTAATACCTTTGTCCATATAGTTTAGCAACGATCTAATAAGACTATTCAAGAACTATAAGTGCAACATTAGATTGTTTAGGGAATGTAAAAAGGTACCAGGCTATTAGAGAAATATGAAGGCGATTACTATCAGCAGAGGTGCTGTAATGGGGGAGAAGTTAGGACAATTTCATGGGCCCCGCAATGACAAGGGCCCTAAAAAATGTGGATTTTGGATTGTGAGTAATTTGGTTTGCGAGTGTTTTGCCAGACGAGCAAAAATTTTAAATAAATTTTAACTTGATAAACAAGCGAGGTCGTACAGTACGAGTATTAGGTATACGCTTTGTGTGTCTAGCGTCACATAATCACAATTGAGCCGATGGTTCTTCTCTCTCTCTCGCTGCGGGATTGTGCGTAATTGTCTCCCATGCTCGGTCTCAGTCAGCGTGTCTCACTCGTATAGTCAAAATTTAGTAGAAAAGCACCACCCGAATAAGGGTGAAGCAGGGTGAGCAATGAATCTGTTTAACAACAATGCAATGTCATACATGTCAAAAGGAGGCAGAAGCGGCTGTCATTGGGTAGGTTCCTTGTTAAAGTCACAACAGATAGCAGTGATTCTGTTAGTTATAGTGAAAGTCGTCCTACAAAATAACTCTCCTCTTCTCCTCTCTCTCGTCTCCCTCACACCGTCCATGATTCTTTTCAAAGGTAAAGTGCAGGTTAATTTGTTTTATGTATTTTTACTTTATATTTTGTATGAATCATTTTTTTAATGAAAATTTTTCGGTTGAGGAATGAATCATCTGAGTTTCCATTATTTCTAATGACTTTTCCGGAACGAATTATGCTCGCAATCCGAGGTTTTACTGTAATTGGATTAGTCTGGGTCCCTGACTGTCAGACCACTTTCATTTCATTGTACTTGAGGGCCATTCTGCAGACTCAGTGCCATTTCTGTCCCCAGGACAATATACTCGTGTGTATAAATATGCATGAAATGTAGCTTTATGATGCATGTTATTATCAAGAAAAGTGTCAATATCCTCATTGCAAATTTAAGATACATAATGTAAAACATTAATAAAAACCTATAACACTAAAAAAAAAGTTTATCATCTGTCTCTGCTTCCTAATGAAAGTTCAAAACTTCCTTTCTGTTGAGAATATTGTGCTATTTTTTTGAACGTAATGGTTTGAGCACTAACACTGACAACCGACACCTCTAATCCCACTTACACACTGCCTACTAAATGCTGTGCAGTATTTTAATGGTGCCAAGGAGCCTTGGTGCAGCTGTCTGTAATTATTACAGAAACAATTAATCACAGTTAAAGAAGAATGTGTAAAGTAAGTAGTAGCAGTGTTTCCTGTGATTTTTATTACCTCCCAGCTCCCGAACGTCCAGCCTAATTTAGGGGGAAATTAATGCCAAATACTTCAGAAGGCACAACTATTGGATGAGTTATGGCTATTGATTTTTATGTATATTTATGAAATGTATATCTATCAAGTCTGACTAATATTCCATAATGTTATGTATGTGTTTGGCACTGCACATAGCCGTAAATTCAGGTTACAATCCGTTGCACTATACAGCTAGATGTGCAATAATTTCTCATTGCGGGGTGATGCATACTTGATTTCGCCAAGGCAGCAAAACCCACAAGCAACTTCCCTCAAGCTATATTCACAATAAACGTTCAGTGCTTTTCCTTTTTCGTCTCCTATTCTCTAATAGACTAGAACGAGACCTGACTGGGGACATTTTTAGACAGAGGGGAGAATGAGCAAGAGTGATGCCTTCACTCCTGCCTGCCTGATAGTCTGTCAACAAAGACATTAACCTTTGCTGCTGCCCAAAAGAGATTTGCAGCATTTTACTTTTCTAGTTTGGGTCGGGATGATTGATTGAACCCTTAATGGTGAGCACCAATGTGGATAACGAGCCTTCCACACCAAAATGTGAAAGGAGAGAAAGATGAAGTACAGGTGCCTTTCATGCAGAAAATTAAAATAGGGTTTTCTGAGTAGGCCGGACACATTTTAGTGGATGTGGGACTATTTAATGGAATCAATGTCCTTTCTTCATAAGAAAGTCATAAACTTGTAGAGGCATGGATACCCTGGTCGATTCAGGGACCCAGCACTTTACAGGGGTTCTTGAATATGTAAAATTATAACATATAACGTGGGGGGGCAAGGTGACATTTTGTCCGAGGGCCAGAATTTCTACCTACGCCCCTGTTCTGTTGTAATATAATATACTCTTATTTTTAATTCTAGTAATCCACAGTTTACAATAGGAATTACAATAGAAAGTTTGGAATTTGTGGACCTGGCTAAGTCAAAGATTCCAAATCTTTGCCCAGGGAAGGCCTCCGTCACACTCGAGCCTTCAGACTCCTGCCCTGGGAAGGCCTCCGTCACACTCGAGCCTTCAGACTCCTGCCCTGAGAAGGCCTCCGTCACACTCGAGCCTTCAGACTCCTGCCCTGGGAAGGCCTCCGTCACACTCAAGCCTTCAGACTCCTGCCCTGGGAAGGCCTCCGTCACACCCGAGCCTTCAGAGCCACACCCAGGGGAGCCTGTCTCTCTTGAGATTCCGAAGTCTGGCCCAGAAGGGGCTGCTCTGATTCTACCCAAGCCTCTTGAGTCAGTCCCCTCTTCAGTCCCCTTGTTGGACCCTAGTCCTTTTGTGCCCTTCCCTACCTCTTCCTCTTCTCCATCCCAGTTTCCGCCTAATGCCTCTGGGGGGTATTCCATCAAAGCAGCTAATGAAAGCCAGACTTTCCCGAAAAAGTCAGACTCAAACTAACGCCATCTCTAAACTTAACCTCATGTCGTTCCACTAACGCAGTTCAGCTTTAATTAATCAAGACAGACTTGCATAGTCTCACTTAGTGCGCACACCCAAGATTTTAAAGAAGCCCAAATTAATGGATGAATGATAGATTGATCAAATGAGTCAGAACATGCGTAAAACGAGAGCAGTGTTTTTTTTCCACCACAAAACAAACGCTGATGATGGAGCTGTATGAAAAATATAAATATAAACAAAGATATAACTGATAAAAAAGGCAATACTGTGGCCATAAATAACACCAGGGAGTTGGCTTGGCAAAGAAGTGCCAGACAGACTAAATGAGTAAGTTATGTAAATGCTACAGTTGCCTACAATGGTGGTACAGTGGTTTATGCTGTGGCCTTGCACTGCTACAATTCTTGGTTTGATCCCCATAGTCAACAGGGAACCTTCTGGGTTGAGTTCATCTGTCATTCTTACTGTTCAATGCTGTTCTGTATTATTTGATCTCCGTAAAATAGTGTAGCACCGGCGGGGCACAACGTCCCATCATGCCCCCCGTGCCGCTGTAAACAGCCCCTGTATTGTTATTGTGAATGGTTATATTTCCTCATTGTCACACGTGTGTCTGCCCATGTCTTGTGTGTACCCTGTCCGATCCTCGTGTGTAATCGTTTATGTAAATCTCCCACCATGTGTGTATGTCACAGTCCAGTGTTTGACAACCTTGTGTTTTCTATATGTAATTGGTTTGGTGCTCATTGGGTGCCTGATGTAGTCCTTTTCAGGAGCGCGTTGACTAAACAAAATATAAAAATATCTTCCTGTTCATAATATTTTACGTTTTTTTTTTCAATTTCAGTCATTGCATTTTATGTTGTTATGACCTTATATGGTAATATGGGTTCGCTTTTATTTTAACGATTTTGGAATTAATTGGAATTCTGAGATGTGATTTTTATAGGCTTTACTATATTTATTACATGACATGAGTAGTGAGAGCGCGGAAATTCATCCAACGGAACAATCTTTTGGGAATCTGGAACACCCCCCTGGTTCTGTCCGTCGGCTTTCATGTCCATTCCCTAGTTGGTTTGTTCCTGGTCCCAAAGTTCTGCCCCCTGCTGTATTCCCTCCTCTAGTGTCCCTGTCCCAGCTCCTGGTGTTCACTCCTGTTGGAATTCTTGGCTCTGTCAGTCCTGTTCCTTGGTTTTCATTAGTGGTTTCCTGTCCTGTTCTGTGCATTCTATTCTTGTCCACCCTGTCCCTGTGGCCCTGGCATTGTCCTTGTCTGCCCGGTGTTCGCGCAGTGGTCGGGGGTTATGTCAGGGTCAGCACCCATCTACCTCAGCCTTTCATGTCTCTTCCCCTTTTGGCCAGCAGGTGTCGCTGGCCATCCTGTTCTCCCTGTGCCCAAGCCCTTAGTGTATTTCCCCAGCTCCTGGGATTGCTGCATGGCGCTATGGGCTGAGTGTGCAGCTACTAATGTGTCAGTTGTGTGTTTGAGTCCAACCACCTTTGTATTTAGTAGATTTTGTTCCCTAGTGTTTCCTTTGTATTAGTTTTTCTAGTTCCTGAGTTTTGTGGCTTGAATCCTGGTTTGCTTTTTGCTTTGTGGTTTACATGTCTTTGTTATTTCCCCAGTGCTGGATTCTGTTCCGTAGCTGTATTCGATTCACCTGTTTCCCCCAAGCCTCTTGATTGTTGTCGCCTGTCCTGTGTTACCTTGTTAGCTCTGTGTGTTTAAGTACCTGGTCCTGCCCTGTTCCCCGTGGAGTCATTCCCTGATGTTGACTGTTTGATGTTGGTTATTTTGATGTGCTGTGTGTGTGCGCACGCTGTTTTCTTCCATGCTTGTTCTCTATGTTACCAGTTTCCCTTCGTAGATCATTTTTGTTCTGTTAGTTATATTGTTCCCCTGTTTACTTTTGACCCCGTGGGGTCTGTTTTGTTTGTAGGGTTCCCAGTGTTTTCTGTTCTGTAATAAACCTCTGTTCTTGCGGAGTTGCAAGTAGGTCATCACCTCCTTTCCCTGCCTGAACCATGCCCCGCGCCCGTAACAGGTACTGAGTTATAGGCCCATCACCTGACTTCACTACCCCCCTTCCCCCTCCCGCCGGGACCTATGCATCCTCCCTGCATTACAGTATTTGGTTGTCTTTATGGGTGATTCAGTGCCTGATGTAATGCATATCTCTATAGACAGCTGATCTTCCCACATGCAGTCATATTTATACATAGATAATATTAATATTGTTTATCTGTCCATCCAATTTCCATATCTAATTGTTGTAGTCGAGGTTACAGGATATTATTATACAGTAATAATAAAAGAACATATGGTACTGTAATGGACCTTGAACCGACAAACTGCTGAAGCCTAAACTGTGTTTTTTTTCATGGTTGAGCACTTATTCAAAAAGACTGATCTAGAGATTTTGCATCTGATTAGAAAACAGCAAAACAGTCACTAGGCATTTAGCAATATGTAGATATGGCTGCTGGCTAGAAAGCTAGCAAGTCATAGACAATGTCTGTCTCCATAAAATATGATCAGGGTTTCAAAAACATTAAAAGAAACAGATAGAATACACATGGAATGTGGGAAAAAAGTGTATAATGGCAGATGGAGGACATTGTCACATGGCCCATAATCCCTAGCAGCACCCCTGCTCTTAATACTAAACAGATTTCCACTGATAAGTCATTGGTTTTGGTCAAAAATGACACAAATAAATGCAAATATGAATATTAACATTCAATTGATTGGTAGAACATAATCTTGAAAATCTAGCATGCAATTATATGTGAAAAATTAAATTTTCATACAAATAGTGCTGTATAATATGTGGCTGAAGTTATAAAACCATCCCAAACCAATTTTATAGGCACAGCTTAGTAGTTACAGTACATGGAAACTGAAAATGGAAACTGAAGGCCTTTAACAAATGAATTATAAAATTTAGCAGACTACAGATTTATAACCTAGTGAATGTTTGAGACAAATTAGATTTATGCTTCAGGCTACATCAAACTAATATATAGACAGAAAATAGGTGACATAGCTGTTCTATGAAATAAAACACATTATTTCTTGTTGTATGTATTCTATAAATTACTCCTAGTTGTATTAATTCCGTTTCATTCTTATTTAAAAAGTGAAATTCTGTTGAAACAGGCCTAGGAAGAATTTACAATCTAATTTACAATGTTTTATACAATAGTAGAGGTTGCAGGGGACAGTTTATTAGTAACTGAAGATGATATAAAGTTGTCCAATGAAGAATGAAGCATGTATTTTTGGATTTTAGTCTATGTACTTCCAGACGAAAATATTGTAACACATATCTACCTGCACAAAAATATCCTTTGGGTGTGCTCAGTTGGAACAGAGCATAGTCATAATCATGATTCTTGAAGGACCAAAATGTCAGACTATATTCATCCTTCATAGACGGGTAAATTTGGAGGGTAGCATTAAATGCTACTTATCATCTTTAAAATGTGAAGTGAACCTGCTGTACACCATTAAACCTTAAGGTCTTTCTTTCCCATGTACTTTTTCCCATTTACTCAGTTCACAAGATGCTGGTCATTGTTTTGTCTCATAAATGAATAACACAAAAGGCAGTAGAATCCATGTTTCATAGGAAAAGTAATAAACAAGCTATATTTTATATTTTATAATACTGGGGCGGGACCACAGGGGCACCAGCCCCAGCTGAAAGCTGATTGGCCCCCTAAGTTCCCCCTCCTCTGTCAGTTACCAATTCGAAACATATCATTTGCTAACGATGACTGGTCCTGCTATATGACTTATTGCCCCTTTCACGCTTTCCACCTGGAATTACCCCTGTGTATAATATACAGAGCAGAATGCATAGGCACAGACTGCCCATCTCATTATAGATTGGACAAAAATCTGACATTAGCCTATTGCCACATATTACAAATACGACAGCAGCTGATAGCAATAAGGGTCCATGCACCCAGTCTGTCTTCAGGAACTCCACTGCCATCTGCTTACATATACTGTAGGGAGCACAACTGATGGATAAAAGCTGTTGTCCAGCATTTCATATTATGTTGGGGGGCAGGGGTGTGTCATTTATCCTCAAAGGGCCGGTATGTATGCAGGTTTTCACCGCATAATCCATAATTGGACTACTAATTAGAGGACTGATTGAAGAGTTCTCACATCTGGGTTTGAAGAGCTGGGCTAAAGGTTACCCCTAAAAGCTGCATACACGCCGGCCCTTTGCAGATAAGATTGCCCAACCCTGTTGTAGGGTCATTATGAGGTTAGTGGTAAGGTAGATTATCATTTTAAAAATACCTGGGATTGCTAGTGTTTTGCAATATTAACTTACAAAATTATCACCTTACAAAAAAAAACATGCTATGTGTAAACAAACAGCTGGGTGTCCAAGTGCTAGTTTTGATAGCCACTGAGCTCCCAATTAGCCAAGTACCATCTGGCAATGCCTCAGGAATCCTTTGCCACCTGAAATTCACAAAGGTACTGTGGTTCTTACATTACACCACAATGCCCCAAGTACTTAATGCAGTATTACTTTATATAGCACAACTTAACTGATGCTAAACCAGTCCACCACTGAAAGGAAGCTGGGGTCTTTGTATCCAAGCCTCAAAATGGGAACGCCACTCAGTCTTTACTTGAATAATCCTACTTCCTTTTGCTGCGTCAGACAAATGTCATTGCCTAGTTAGTACCAGATCCACAGCTCTAGACCAAGTGCCTTACCTTGAAGAGGTCTTTCCTTCAGCACTAAGGATGCCATTAGGACTAAACCCTGGCATGGCCTTTCAACCCTCCAGCTGATGAGTGCAGCTCTCATCGGATCACCATGGGAAATGTTTCTGGGCATTTGTAGACAGACAAAGAAGAAGAAAAAAAAAAAAGTATGTTAAGCAGACAGCACCATTTCAGTTAAGTCTTTATTTAGTCACAAGACCATGCTTTTGCTTTCCAGTGCAGTCTAATGGCAGCCATGACATGAGGGGGGGGGGGAGCATAACGCAGAATTCCAGGCAAGTTAGGTGGCTCCTCCCATCCTGGTACTGTGCATGAGGACAGTGGATACTTTGCTTTCGGGGCCAGCTGTAAGCTGACTAGTAGCTATTGAAGGCTTCAGTTGGCTAGAGATGGGTATCAGAACCTTTCCCCTTGAGGATCTGAAAAGGCAAGAGTTGTCTCAGTGACAACAGCAAAAGCCACCTAGAGCATCTTCTGTGTCAAGTCAAGCATACCTGCTACATCTCCAAGCCCACGGCTGGTGTCACAGCATCCACACCTGGTCAAGCACCCACAGCCACCTACAGTGTGGAACAATTTAGCAGCGCAACTCACCCAGCGTCACAATGCTGGAGCCACAGACCTGTTAGCAGCTGGAGAGAATGAAGCCTTGTGTTGGAAATCCACAGGCCCACAAGCCAGCTGCTTTCAGATGGCATGTAATGTAGATCTAGAGCACATCACAAGGCTTGTTAGATGCCATCATACATACCCAGATGCATTGTTCATTTACCATTATAAATCCAGCATAAAAGCACTTTTACCTTCCTGAACTTCTGTCATCTTGAGACAACCTGAAGACATCAAGCTGAAGCTTATCCTGCTTTTTTAGTAGAAACTGGGATCCTCTCACCTTGAAATCAAGCTTCTGAAGGTCAGACATGGGCAAACACTGACAAAATTGCCACTCAGGCATACATATTACTTACCCAGAGATCTCCACAAAAAGGCATAGCTAGAGACAATTCATAGGGACCGAAGTGGCCACCCAGCTGTCTGAAGACAAAAGGGCTGACTGTTGGCCTGGGGAACCGGAGTCACTGGTCTGCCTGATCGCTAGCCTGCACCTGGGGAACCGGAGTCACTGGTCTGCCTGATC
>JAODKE010000041.1:9000726-9017542 GCA_026779605.1 Mormyrus hasselquistii
CTGGTCTGCCTGATCGCTAGCCTGCACCTGGGGAACCGGAGTCACTGGTCTGCCTGATCGCTAGCCTGCACCTGGGGGGTCTTTGCAGGAAAGAGACTGTAGCTGAGATTTGCAGTTATGGCTTATAGTAGGAGAAGCAGCACTAAACCCCTCTCATGCAGTGCCATTGTCCTGACACTGGTAACAAAGCACACTGTATTGGCTGCTGTACTTGGAGACTATTTTATACTATGCTGAAATAATTGGCAACCCTCAGTCCTGATCTGATTTGTCAGTATGGAATCTTGCCATGCAACATTAATCAAACACTGCTTGGGCCCTAATGACTGAACTCAATTTGGTGCTGTTCTGCTGTTATTGTCACAAAGCGTGGTGATTTTTATTTGAAATCATTTTGATGCATGATTGCACATAGCTAATATACTGTATATGATGGGTGGGACATATGCAGACAGTCCTCAGTTTACAAATGTGATCCACTCCCTATTTACAGTATGTCCCTCCTTCTCTCCATCAGGTTTCTGTAATCACTTATTCTATTTGGGCCCCTGGATCCCACCGCTCTATAGAACAACCCATATGGGGTGCCAGGACTGCACCCAGGCATCTCAAATTAACCTCAGCATATTTATGACTGGAATACTGGGAGGAAACCCCACAACAATACAGGAGAACATGCAAACTTCACACACATGGCAGAGTCTCGAACCCTGGTCCAAGTGGTATGAAACAACAGTGCTAACCGCTCCACCACCCTCCCTCCAAGTCTGTGCTTAGGTCGAATTTGTAAGACAGAACCATGACAATACAGGACAAAATAATTATGCAGTAAAGATACAGTAATACAAGTAACTACATAGGGTACTGTACTGTACTGTACTGTACCTCGAGCTGACGAATGGCTGAAGCCGCCTAATCTTTACATGAGTGTCGCAATGCAGTGCATGCATTCATTATTACAAACCATTGTATTTTAATTAAATTGGCTTTATACTGCCGCAGTCTGTTCGTAAGTACAAATTCTCTGTTAGTTCTTTCTTAACCCAGAGACTGCCTGTACTGCTTCTTTGATATTTCACTTGTGTGTAACATGATTTTATGTCATCTCTTTTGATTACATTTCACAGTCAATACCGAAATACAGCCGTACTTTTATAATAATGAGCTGTTGGCACACAGTAGTGTTTGGGCCAGTTCATCTCGGATTATGTACAGACAAGGCCAAGGATGTTCCACTTTTAAAATAATGAGCTGTTCGTACACAGTAGTATTTGGGCCAGTTCATCTCTTATTACGTACAGACAAGGCCAGGGACGTTCCGGAGTAACGCAGAGAACTTTTGCAAGGGTTGTAAGGGGAGACGAGAGCAGAGACAAGACTGAGTATGTGATACATTCAAATTATGTTCCCACACTTTGTGTAACTCAACTGTAATGGTAGAAATAATGAATTAGGGTTTTTCTGGTGGTGACCATGTTTTATATCTCGTATATAATCGGTGCATAACTGAGTAGCCAATGGGTGCACGGGGCATGTGCCTCTAAGGTCGCGTCCAGGCTGCTGCTGCCTGTCTCTGGAAGTGAAAGATGCACGCTTTGCTGAGCTCGTTGTGCTTAAGTATTACTTGCTTGTATTTCTCAGGTCAGTATCTTCTTCTTACTCATAGCACATTCTTATTACTCTCCGGTGTGCTAGCCATTGCGGCTTTCGCTTCCATAGCCGCGTGCGGCGTATTGAGTGCAGTGCTTTAATACTCCCTAGTTGCGGGGGAAGCTATGCCGCGACATTCCTGTACACTGTCCATAATATTGTTTGTGTGTTGGATTTCCTCAGTTAATCACATGGGTTCAAATGAACATATTGGGATCTAGCATGTTGTGAGAAATATAGAAAGAATATAAAGTCTCTGGATTTATGGAATGCCTTCCAAATCAGTAGATGTAATGTGACCGTGCCACACCGTATAGCAAGCCCAGTCTAAATATGGCTGGACATTACAACAAGTAGAGAACAAAATTATTGGTAAACGAAAAGAATATTGTGTGCCAAAACATAAACACTCACTATTTATGAGGATAATACAACTTTTGGCAATGTAAATTGTGAAATAGCATTATTTATTTCAATATTGCCATTCACCAGGCAGATGTCACGGGCTTTATTTTTGTTATATATACATTGTGGCAAAAAAAATTGCCTCTGGACGTGAAAGATGCAAACTGTGTTGCTGTGCTTAATCATTACTTGCCTGTATTTTCCAGGGTGCATCATATTGGCACGACGTGGTAAAACCTCCACAGAATGTGTAACAGGAGTCACAGCTGATTGGATAATATTTTGTGTTAATTGAATTAAGTGTTAAATGAAGCCTACACCTTAAGTGTGGTTTCTCATGATTGCTGCCTCCAAATAACCAGGACTTACCAGTAGGATATAAGAAAAACAATAAAACGCAGCAGTAGCAATCAGCTTAGTAATCTATAAAAGAGGTTTAAGTTGGAGTGAACATTGCCTAAGGAAAAAACATACTGTTGCTGACTGGCACACCTCTTTGTAGAAGTCCTGTTCTCTGTGATGTCCTGTTTGTGGCTCGTCAACATCCTCAACATACGAAGGCAGTAATGAATGATTTAACAGAACCCAAATCGGAGTAAGAACCTTGATTTTAAGATGGATATATATCCCATGGTTGCCAAAGCATTCCACAGTCATGTGCAAAACCAGCACAAATGACTACTGGTAAGCAAGAGGTACTCAACATGCACAGGAGAGAGGTGTCATTCATCTCAGAAATGTGGGTCGTACCATCAGTGCCCTTCTGTGGGGGTGGGCAGAAAACCTTGCTGCCCCCCCAAAGATATTTGAATGGATTATCACATTCTGATGTGCTTCATGACATTTCATAATTCTCCCCAGAAAGTGCCACTGTACCCCATGAGACACGATAGATACTGCACTTTTTTGGGGGGGGGTTTGTCTGCAACTGCAAACGTGTTTTACATCACCATTCTTCAGTGTGGGGTGGGGGGGATCTATGCTGGAACTGATTTGTCCTCAGGGGCTCAACAATGATGGTAAAGGAATAACGATCAATACACTAGAACATAATTTTGCTCACATCTCAGAATCTAGATCAATTAGCTCAATATTAGCTCTCTAACATGAATTCTAATCCAGTTTTCATTCAGAAGTCACCATGTATGAAGAGCTTATATAAGACATATCTGAGTATTACAAGAAATTCACAAGAACAGTATTTTTAAAAGGACACCTGTATTTGCATGTTATTATTCACATAATTAAATATTCAGAAATTTAATGGGAAGCGCTTCACAATGACTCGGAAATTCTGGGAAACAAACAATAAAAAACAGAGTTGGGAAACATATACTGTAAGATATAAGAATAATACTGGATTATAGCAATATGTCTCAACACTAAACGTCATGTTCTAAGACAAGTCTAGTATCCATTGTATCAGTAGAGGGTCAAAGGTCATCCAAAAATAAGAAATTACACAGAAGTATGGGCCAAAATCCAGCTGCCGTTTCACGACCCGTACAAAAGATCTGTTGCCTTTGTCATTTGTCATAGCTATGAACAACAGTACATTTTGCCGTGTCTCAAATCAAGCCAGCTGGGGGTTAAACTAGGTCTTGACCTGTGTGTAGAGTTACATCTTTTTTCTCTGTGACCTTTTCACACATATTACAGAAGCCAGAAGGGGCTCATCATGGAGGCTTCACTACACAGTCATTAAATCTAAACAATACTCCACAAATTGCTCTTCAAGGACACCCGTTTGCACACACTGAAGCAATCCCATAATAAATGCAATGGCACAACAAGGACAAACCCATTACATTGCCACAGGGGAAAGGATAAATCCTATTTGTTTAAGCTCAGAAACCCTTTGAACTTTATAGACCATTGATTAACAATTTTTTCACTTTTTGTTTACTGCAAGATGAACTGGGCTGTCTTATGAGAAAAATCTGATGGGTGACCTTCTACTGTCATCATCATGGAGAATGAACCCCTGCAGGAACTTTTAAATGGAAGTTAAATGGAATTTCTTGATTATTTTCTAGTTCTATGTGTCATATGCACTGATCGTTCTAGAAAGGCCAGAGCACAGCACAGGGTTTCCAATAGATTTAAAAGCCAGTCTTCAGGTTGATTAATATTGCCCCTGCATTGACACTTTGCATCGACAGCACATCGCGGGGTCCTTTGTAACCGGATGCCATGCCAGGAGATGAGGTTGTAGGCTACTGGAAACATCATACTCGCTCGCTGCTGCATTGCAGGTATCGCTCTGTGATGTGCTGACTAGTGTAACATCATCAGTGACATCACAGAGAGTGCAGTCGTGAGGGTCTCCATAATTTCTCCTCCCGGAAAACCCGGATACTTAGCTCAACCAATAGGTTGTAATTTGCCAGTGCTGTGATTTAGTATCTGCTGATTATGTGCTTCTTCCACAACCTGGTCACCCTGACGGTATTCTCATGAGTGGAGCAGAGCAGCTCAGGAAGACAATCTCTGTTTGGGAGCATAGAATTGCCCAAAATATATTGATATGCGTGACGAATCACGCTTTTCTGTCTAACATTCTGATGGACAAGTCTGGGATTGGTACTGTAGATGCCAGGAGAACATTACCTAACTGACTGCATTGTGCCAACTGTAAAGTTTGGTGGAGCAGAGATAATGGTATGGGGTTATTTTTCAGGGGTTGGGTTAGGTCCCTTAGTTCCAGTGAAAGGAAATCCTAATTGTTCAGCAAACCAAAATATTTTGTGCAATTGTATGATTTCAACTTTGTGGGAACAGTTTGGCGAAGGCCCTTTTCTGTCCCAGCTTGACTGTGCTGCAGTGCACAAAGTAAGGTCCATAAAGACATGGTTGGGCGAGTTTGGTGTGGAAGAGCATGACTGACCCAAATAAAGCCTCGATCTCAACTCCATCAAACACCTTTGGGATGAACTAGAGCAGAGATTGCGAGCCAGACCTTCATGTTCAACATCAGTGCCTGACCTCACAAATGCTCTTCTGGATAAATAGGCAAATATTCCCAGAAGAGTGGCAGCTGCTATAGCTGCAACAGGGTGTCCAACTCCATATTGATGTCTATGGACTTAGAATGGGATGTCATAAGAGTTCCTGCGGGTGTAATGACCAGGTGTTTTTTGTCCATATAGTGTACATATGTTGGATGTGAATAGCATTATTGGTGGTGGTGGGGGGAGGGGGGTGTCAGCTTATGTAATATGCTGTGTGACCATATCAACCATGTAATGTCCCCATGAAACCCTGGAAAGGCACGCCTTATCTCCAGTACGCCCACCCAATCTGTGGGTCCTGTAATTCTGTTCATGGTCCCAACCAAATACACCACCTGTTTGTCAGCATTCCGACATTTATAAATGGTGTGGAAAATACTGTAAACCAACCAAGGACTGGGTGCTTGCTCTATGGTACAACGTTAAACTTTAATTGCACTGCTTATTAAATTAAATCATCAGCAGTCATTGTTAATGGAAGTGCCGCAACATTTCTCTCATAATCTTAGAATGACTTTAAAAGCTCTAGACATCTTTTCAAGGTTGTGGGTTCTGATCCTAGCTTTACTCTGAGTGCATGGATTTTGCATATTCTCCCAGATAAAATGTACTGTGTGTGCTATAAGGCAGGCTGGCATCCTGTCCAGGATGTTCCCTTGTCTGTGCCCCTTACAGCCTGGGGTAAGCTGCAGGCCTCCTGTGACACCATACCAGATAAATGGTTTTGTCATGGCACAGGCAAGGACAGAGGCAACAGCAGGCATGTGGAAAACCAAAAGGGGCTTTATTAAATGAAACTACAGATGAGCAAAAGGAAATGGACTGCAAGGGGTCAAAACAGGGTAGGGAGGATCAGGGAAGGGCACACAGGCAGCAACATCAATGACTGGACAGGGGAGCAAGACAGGGAGGCACTACAGATATATACATGACTGACGAGGGAGCAGACGAGAGGCACATGGGGTGATCCACACGAGGGCTGTAATGAGAGGCGAGATTAAACAACACACAACGGAGAGAATGAGGGGTAAGGGATGCAGGGTGTGACAGGTTTAAAGATAGCTAGATGTAATCAGAGCCCTGTTTATGTTAGACCTAAACATTAATGTAGCTCAATGGCCTGTGTTTTTGCAGTTCCATCTTCTCCTTAATATCCCAACCTTGCAAACGGCCAAAGAGAGAATGTTTACAAAGTCATTGCAAGACTCATTAGATCATTCATTTTATTACCTGAATACTAGAAGACTGAAGTAACACTATAAAACCATTGCCCTCTATTTCAATTCTGTCAGCCCTTTACTTTCATTTTCACAGTGTTGTGCATGATCCGTAAGCAGATAAAGCTGTACTGAGCAGAGTAACTGCAGAATTTTAACATGCCATTAACAGGTACAGGCAACACAGTGACAAAGGAGAATGAACATATATAATGAAATGGGCAATTACAGGGGCTTTTATGTACTATTTTAAATAATAAAAATAAAAGTCTGCTCCTCTGTTTATTGGTGTATTCATACACCAGTCATTGTGGTTGATTCCACAAAAATAAAACACGTGTGCATGCCATTCTGTGGGCTGCCTGTCGGAACAAACAGTATCTCATTAGTTTCAAAACTCATTAGTGTCAAAAGTGTGTTCCTAATACAGCTGGTGAATACAAAAGTGATTTTCAGCCTATGTCTAGTTGTCAAATGGGCTGGTTTCAGGTATTTTTTTTGTTTGTTTGCAGCATTAACATGTTTGCCAAAAAAGAATGATTTCTTTAATATCTACAGCAGCAGCATGAATTACTTTGAGTTTAAACAAAGTTGGGATGAGCCTTTAACTCCTGTGATGTACACTGTATCTAGATTTTATCGTTCTGCACATGGGCAAACTCTGAATTCATATCTGAAATTTTGCTGTTTTAATTTACTTTGGCAACATGTCAGTGACTCATATCAGCCTGGTTGTTTACAGCTATGCTGTCGAGGGTTATAAAAGAGAATATTTGCACGTGACAAAGAAGGTGAACTGGCTTATTACACAGATGTAGTAAGAGCAGCGATAGAGTGAAATAAGAGGTGAGGGGCCGATTGATCTCTTTTTCAAGCTCTGCTGAATGCAGTTAAACAGAGAGTCTGCTATGATAGTGAGGTCATCTAGCTGAACTTTGAGATTGAGAGTTCCACTCAAATCTTTTTCTTCTGGCTCAATGAGAAGAAATATTTCCCTCTAACTTTAAGCACATTAAGGCTTAAAAGGCAGCATTTATCTCTGCTAATGCGCTCCTCTGGAGGGTTGTGGAAGCCATTATCTCTGTGCACTCATTTTTTTGTGTTTGTGTGTATACTTGAGCAGCTTATATTTCCAAAGGCTTTCTGTGGCGGCGTTCTGCTCCATGAGAAAATCACATCGCTATCTGGAAACAGGGTGCTCTTTGGAGGTTCTGCTTCAGCTAGAGGGTAATGTGAAGGATTTAGTATTGACTGTAGTAGGTTTACTCAGGACATAGTGTATGTATGAGGTAAGGACATATTTAAAATCCATGCTAAAAGTAACTTCAAAGGCCAAGGAACCAGAAACATGCAAGAGGTGGAGCTTGGAAATCATATAAAAACAGGACTGGAGTCAGCACGGTTCACACTGAAGGACAAGGCAGACGTCGCATATTACAGAAAACCGCGTTACAGTTGACTGTTGATACTTTGTCAACGTTAACCTTAGTACCAGCTACTCAACTGGCTTATTAGGCAGGAGAGGGAAATGAAAGCCAACATTTGTCCAGCATAAATTGTTTACTATACCACTAAAACCCAACCAGTAAGAGATGCCAAATAAAGTAAAGACCTAATAGGGTAACAGATTTACATGGCATGTTTACTTTAAACAGCATTTCTATGCTTGTAAATTATACAAACTTGCCTCATCTTAAAAACTGGGGTGGCATCCTGTTATGGTTAGCATACTAGTTCAGCATAGTTACTGTGCTTTTCATATGACTCACTATTGGTAGGAGAGTCTGGACAAAGACATCTTGCTGTTTTAATAGTAAATAATTTTAAGAATCTGGGTCTGAAAACAACAATAGTTTGACCTTCACAAATGAGCTTTTAAGGCTCCATATCCACTCACCCTGTCATACAATGACTATTAGTTAGGAAAAATACCCCGAAATTTGGGGTATTTCTTAAAAAAAGACTAGATACTTAATAGATACTAGATACTTTGCTTTTAAGATAAAACGCCTTACATTCTCTTAACCTTCTAGCAAACCTTTTTTTCCAAAAGTGATAAATATTTATTAAACATTGTCCCTAAAATTGTACAATACCACATAGAGAACAGGGCAACATTTTACATCATAATATCCATAATGTCAGGTTACACAGATCTTGGCAAGGACAATGAGTAATTGTCCAGGTCAGCATTTTCTAAGGGGACACTAACTTAGCACTTTTTTCACTGCAGCTATACTGACATGCACGCATCGGAGACAAAGTGAAATTGGCCAGTAACAATGGACACGTGCCCTGTTCCATTTGGCAGACGCTATACTGAAGCAGTTAAAAGAACCAATATTCAACAAATAACAGATGATACGTCACCTGAGTAAAACAAATTACAGAAAGTTTCCACTCATAATGTCCATTCTAAAATTCTTTATTATTTAGCTGTTTCAGGACAGCTGCAGCAATTTAATAGCATAAGAATGCAATTATTTACTAAAAATTCCAATTCTACTCTAAAAACAAATATTTAGATTGCCTAATTTTTTATGTTTATGCAGAATGATATATAATAAATGATAATAAATGTACTCACTGAAATACATTTTTAAATATTCTTAATATTGTTTTAAACATAATGAAATGTAAATAAATTTTTTTAATAAAGGTATGCTATGTGAATATAGTCACTAAATTAACTACATAATACATAGTATACTATAGTGTATGGTGGATACAGTAAATTACTATATATTACTATATATTTTATTCATTCTTTGCTCACCAAAACCTAATACCAAAGTTAGGATGCTGTTCTTTGACCTTTCCTGGTTTTACACACCACCCTCTCTGGTATGACAGCAAACTCAAGGTGATACAGGTGGATGTTCCCAGAATTCCTTGGATGGGGACTAACTACAGACAGGCAGCTCCAAGACGTTCTAAAGGAAGTGATGGCAACACTGGGGAACCCCACGGAACCGTGTAGCTGCCCCTCCTATTCACCTTCAGAACGATGGACTTCAAGTTCAACTCGAGCTCAAGCCGGATGCAGGAGTTCTCTGATGGCCGCTCCGGTGTAGGCAGCATTGCCAATAGAGATTGGGCAGAGTACAGGAACTCAGAAAGACCCAGCATGACTCAGGAATGGTCACCATCCATGGAGAGAACTTGTAAGTGGTGAACTTACAGTAGCATCTAGGGATTCATTTAAACAGCAGATTGACTTGCATGGGCAATCGAACTACACTGTTGGACTTGTTTGGTCCAGTGGCAGTTTTGACAAGAAACCATTAACTCTTTCTGCTGGATCTGCTGGACCAACATTATGCAGCAGGTCATTAGTCCACATTGCTCTAGATTAGTGTTTCTCAAACTGGTCCTTGGGGACCCCCAGATAGTCAACATTGGCTGTCTGGCTAGAAGCTGGGAGAAAGCAAGGACCAGGTTAAGACACACTGCTCTAAAAAGCAGTACTGGGGATCTTGTCAGGGTCAGACAGTCCTTGGAGCAGTTGTGGCTAAAGGGCTTTGCTCAAGGGCTCAACTGGGAAACCCCTGTGGTGAGCCGGGGATCTGAACAGATTCCAATTGCAAGTACAGCGCTTACCCTGTTTGGCACCACCCCCAATAGCCCACAGATAATAGCCTTGGTCATGGAGGAGAAGCCTTCTGAGATCTGATTCAGTTTCTGTGCAGCCCAAGTTTAAGCACTATCTTCTGCTGTAAATATCCTTACAAACAGCATGAAGGAAAAAAACCAAACATGGAGTAAGAGGCCGGACTGCAGTACACACTCTCAATTATTCTAATGAATCTTTAATAAAGAGTTAGACTCTCTCTGTTATTCACTCTAATTTGGCGAAGCACATCTCAGTGATGAATCACTGCAGTGGTCCAACCCTTCCATTACTTTCCACACGTGCACTTTTACTGACCTCTTGGTGTAAGTGCTGAGCTATAGTCAGAAAGGAATCTATCAGACAATTAAGTGCATAACAATCATGCACCTATTTCTATTTCTCTGCTCTCTGACTTTCTTAGTGCTTTTACTGTATTTGTGTTTTATTTGACTCTAATAATATTTAATTCCTAGACTAGCCTACGTTTACATTATTAGATGATTGCAACTGCCATGGCTGCTTTTAATGATGTCTGAAATAATGTCTAAGCTGTGGGTAGGAGCACACACTGCTCAGCACGCAAGCGGAGAGGACACACAGCGATGGAAAAGATGGAATCACATGACAAACCATTTATTTTTCCTTCATTGAATTAATTAAAAATGCCTGATCTTTATGTCCTCTGTACACTATCTTTTATTGATTTCTGTGATCTATGAAGAAAAAAATTGATTTATCCATGACAGAAAATTCATCACAGAGGCATGTAAAATACACATCAGAATATTTCAAATGTTATCCTTTCAATGACTAAAATAAAACCTCTGTTTTAGTAATAATCTGAAATAATCCTGCTATTGTGAATCTGGAAGATCAATCTAACTGGGCAGGATAGGAAGACCCAGTTTATTATATGTTCCCCATGAGGCACATACAGATGAGAGCGAGTGTCACGGTGCAGGCACAGGAGTCGAGGAGTCGGGGGAACACGGGCTTTATTAGGGGAGACCATATACAGGAACGACTCCAATGACCGGACTGGGTAAACATACTCTGACATGGACTTAAATACACAACAGTAACATGGGGATTCCATGGGGGTAGATGAGGGGGCGTGGCACACAAGAGGATCGGCACGATCGGGGCATGACAGCGAGCGTGGGGGTCACAGCACAAGGCCAGCCAGACTGCTGACCTTGGGATTCAAACCAACAACCTTACGATGCTCAATACAGAGTCCAAACCTGCTGAAC
This sequence comes from Mormyrus hasselquistii, assembly GCA_026779605.1. Classification (NCBI taxonomy): domain Eukaryota; kingdom Metazoa; phylum Chordata; class Actinopteri; order Osteoglossiformes; family Mormyridae; genus Mormyrus; species Mormyrus hasselquistii. The sequence goes on from JAODKE010000041.1 coordinate 9,011,876, forward strand.
CACACACTAGCTCAATAAATTTAATTAATACAAATTCTGAGCCAAACTAAGCTATGTATTCCCTGACTTCATTTAGACTTTGATTAAATGTATAACTTGTAGTTACAAACCATTTCATTTTATTCATACCCATTGTTGTTTGTGTTTATTATTGACTATTCATAAACTACGAATTCAACTGAGCTTATAATACGTTACAGTTTTACAATGAAACTTAGAAATATGGGGCTTCCAGATGTAATTAGTACTGTTTCCTAGAAAGATAAAATCAGGGTACATTTTTGACAACCAAGTGCCAACACAATGGCCTTAAATGAACATTGAGATAACTGCAGGAGTGACTTTTGACGCCGTACAAGAACCAAGCAGAAATTGTGTAGCAATAGTTAATTTCCACCATTCCAAGGCTGAAATTGAACATTGATCATTTAACAATAAGTTAAACTAAATTCTAGCTCCAGATACTCTTTACACTTCCCACAAAAAATGCAGCTGACATGTGGAAACACACCTGGACATGCATACAAGGTTTGTGCTGTCATGTCTGTATTCTTTGTTTTTTTCTAGATTCTAGATTTCTAGGGTAAGGCTGACAAAACACAGAAGCTTCCCTTCTGGAATCTTCCCAAATAATTCCTAAGCAGACAGATTTGTACTGGTGGAGGGAGGAGCTACAGGCTGTTCACTTAAACATGGATAAATTACATTTAAGCAGACAAGTCCTACTGTATGAACAGACATACTTCATTTATCCCATTGGGGAACCTGTTTTTCTGCTTATCTAATCAGGCTCTCAATGAGACACATACACAGGGGAGAGCATTCCTGGTGCTCAGCCAGCATGCAGCCCCAAAAGCAACCAGAGGATAAGGGCCTTTGCTCGGGGACATCATTCTGCCACCCTTTGGCTTCAAATCACCAGCCTTCCACTCACAGGCACGACATACACGACAGCCACACGGTCCGCCATGGGTGCCGTTTTATAGCATTACTGATAGGATCAGATAAAAATATTAATTAAGATCCTAAAATCGTCTAACCCTGCACTGGATTAGATGTCGGAAGATAGATGAATGATATTACTCACTATGCAATGTCCTTATATTGTTTGAAAGGGAAATTTATTATCATATATATATATATATATCATTGAGTGTAAAGTTATTCGACTGAATCTCTGCAGTAAAAAAATACATTTTAAAAAAGTGGCACATTATAACAAAACCCATAATAACATTATAACTAAACCCTTAATAACACTCAAAAAAAGAGTACCAATTTATACTTTGTTTCTCACTAGAGCTGTACCCTCTGCCAATTTTACCTTATAGCTGTAGGTACAGTAAATGTACCTTTTAGTTTAATTTAAAGTACAGAAATGGACTCTGAGGAAGATCCTCAAAGGTACAAACAACATTAATGTACTCCTACATCAAAAACATGTTCCTTGTAGTCTATTTATGTATCTTAAAAGGTACAACTACGTACCACTAAAGGTACAATTGGCAGATCCTTGTTACTCCTTTTTTTTGACAGTGTATGAGTACTATATCCCAGAGACAGGTATTCCAACACACCCAGCTGAACACAAGAGTAGATAAATACGGGAAGCAAAATGTTTACTATTACAGAGAGCCGGCATTCTGGATCATAATACAAAAGTACAGAGAAAACAAAACATCTACTGGCTCATTTTGCTAACGTGTACCAAGATCGTGTGGGGAAACAAAGATGGCTAATCATTTTAGAATGATTTTAGGAGCAATCTGGGGGCCATCTTTGCGATCCATTTCAGAGCCATCACCATCACTCAAGAGATAAGAGTAGCAAGCTAGTCCGTCAGTGCCCTGCCTCATATAAGGATGGAGAGGATGAAGGAAAAACATCACCACGGTCAGCATGTCCATTTAGAAAGGCATCACATATTCATGTTCCCCCGCAATAAGGAGCCACGTGCTGCCACAGGGAATGTTCCGAGATTTACGATCAAAGAGAAACATGTCACAGATCTTCGCCTTTACGTTGTGGTGAGATTTAATAAATTAATATATTTCATTTTTTTCACATCCTTCTGATGTTATTACCTAAGTTACCCAAGATAGATAATCAGCAGACGGAATAATCATATTTAAAGTAAGATTTTTAGACCCATTCCCTAGCGATCGATGCTTATCTGTCTAAGGTTACATCATCTATATATTTACATCAACGAAAGAGGAACAATCCTGTTCAAATATACTGAGGAAATGCCTGCTTACTCCAAAAGCTAGATGGATATTCATTTAGCCAAAAAACAAAAATGCTGGAAGAGATTCAGGCCTGGAGAGAAGTGACATATAGTGATTATAAATGATGGGCACTCACAACTGATAATATTGCCTCCAAAAACAGTATATAAGACAATATATGTTACACTATTTGATGGACAAATAGTAAACAAATAATTCATAATTATTGGATATCATACTTTATTTAAGCAGTTTTATTCCATGCTTTATTCCAGGACCATGCTTACTTACAGGTATGGAAAATAATATATTAATATACAATAATATATTTCTTATATCTTTGCATAATATGTGTTTTTGGTGTAAAGCATAAATACAATAGCTATGTTTTACTATAGCATTTTATGTACCTCTGGAAGAAATATTCTGGAACAAATCTGAGAAAGTGACCAAAACGCACCGCTCAGTTTAAGCACAATTCTACCTGCTCCTGCTTCAGACCACACATTTGCATATTATCGTCGCATTTATTTCATGGCTCAGTTGGATGCAGTTGTAAATGTTTACAATTTTCTTGACAAATCATGAACCAAAGTATAGTTTCAGGCTGATTCGAACAGCTTTCTACCGGAGTTGTGCACCGTTTGGTGCAGTGTTGTTCTGCTAGCGCTGGAAATATTATTATTGGGTTTATTACTGAGAAGTGACACAAGACAGTCCCAGTTCTGACCTTAGATGTTGATGGCCCATAACATTATCTTGAAATCACGTTAGAGGAAGACATTTTTACTTGATATCCCCATTTTGAAGCGTGACCGGTCCAAACGCCGCTTCAGTTTCTGGGATACTTAGTGCGTCGGTATCATCTACCATGAAACCCTCAATGCCCACTGAGGGGAAACTTCCAAAGAAAGAGTGCATCTTATGAGCAAATGGGTCACCAATATTACAGTATTGAAATTTAGGATCTTGGGCAACAGCACTGCTTCTACAAGGCTCAACATCCATGACTTTGCTTCTTTGGTAGTATTTAGAGAACTTGTTGAAGATGATGGTGATTGGCAGAGCCACCACAAGCAGCCCACAGATGATGCACAGGGTGGCAACCAGTTTCCCTGCTGGCGTCACCGGGCACGCATCACCGTAGCCCACGGTTGTCATGGTGATGGTAGCCCACCACCAGGCTATAGGAATAGTGCCCAGCTCTGACCTGTCCTCCTCCCTCTCCACTGAGTAGATAAGTACAGAGAAGATGGAAACCCCAACAGAAAGGAAAAGAAGAAGAAGTCCAACCTCATGGTAGCTGTGTCGCACGGTGGCCCCCAGCGCACGTAGACCCACAGAGTGACGGGCCAGTTTCAAGATGCGGAAGACCCTCATCAGTCGCAGGACTTGCACCACCTTGCCAACATTCTCCAGGTTCTCGTTCTCCTCCACATTCCCGTTGCCCACCATCTCAAATGCCAGCGTTGCATAGAATGGTAAAATTGAGGCAAAGTCAATAACATTCAGGGGATTTCCCAGGAACTTTCTCAGGCATGGGGCAACAGCAAGTCTTATACAAAACTCAGCAGAGAAGCAGACCACACAGGCGATCTCAAGGACGGCCAGAGTCGGGTCTTCGACTGGCCTACTTTGAGAATCTAGGCGCTGGAACTCAGGCATACTGTGAACACACATGGCGGCAATTGACGTCAGCACGACACTAAGCGAGGCCACCATGATTACTTTTGCTGAGACCGAATGCCCAGGGTCCTCCAGTTGAAGCCAGATCTGGCGCCGGAAGTTTGAGCACCATGTGCCCTCAAACATTTCCAGATCCTTGTCCACGACAGATAACTCCTCAAAGGAGGAATCAAAGCTAGGCTGCTGCTCATCACTTCTTATGTCCCAGTCCCTGTCCTCAATATACTCCTTGCGTTCCTGGTACTGAATACTGCAACAGGGTCCCATGTAGAGTTCTTCTATACCCCAATATTCAATCTCCTGGCTAAAGGAGAACACACAGAACTCCTCCATCATGTGGATCTGGCCCGTATGGTAGAAGTTGAGTACACAGTGGAAGACACGAGGGTTCCTGTCAAAGTAGAACTCCTGGTTTGTGGGGCAGTAGTCATCGCAGAGCTCCAGGATGGCTTTTTCAGACCGGCAGCCCAGCAGACGACCCAGACGTGTGTGTGGGAAGCGGAGGACCGTGTCATACTCCATCATATGCCTGAAACCCCCCACGTTCAGATTAATTAGTTTACCTTGCACCCCAAACCTGTGGAGGACCTGTCCATACACCATGGTGGAGCTAATGCTGCAGTTTATGTTTTGACCTATAAAGATGGGGGGGTCAAGCCCTGGATAAGGTCCCATGACCTATAAAATCAAAATCAAGATGACTTAAATCACAACACATGCAATACAATTAACAAGACAAAACAAAAACAATTCCACAATTTTATTTGTTTACGTACATTTCAGTTGTCCCGTTACCCCACATTCAACTACACAAATGCTTATAATAAATAGAATACACATGCACGAAATGTATCTGTGCAACTACAGAAGGCACCCTTAAGCTTGGAACTTGTGATTGAAGTACAATAACATCCAGACACATTCAGCAACACTTCCTTGTTTGGCCACTGCCTCTTTTGCGCTCTCTCTCTCGCTCTTTCTATTTGCTATTCCTTGCACTCTCTGTGAAAAGGGGAAGCTGTGGAAAATACGTACAAATTTTATATTGAAATCAAAATGAGAAAGTAACTTTTCCAGGAATGTGCAAAATCGTTAACTATTCGATTATAAGAAGGACATCAATCTACATATAATGGACCGATTTTTATGGCTTACAGAGGATTGCCGTAAACATTGTAAGAGTATTTTAAGCAATGTCTCTAGGCACGCTCGGGATTACGTATAAACTAGCTATGCCTATCTTAGTAAAATTAAGTTTTTTTAAAAAAAGTCATACCTGCACCGGTCGTGAAATAACGCTGCATTTTCCACACCTTCCTTTAAGAGCTGAAGCGCACTCGCAACGCCGTGCTGCGCAGTTATGTGAAGTAAAGCCTCGCTACAGAGTAGGCTGATAAATACCCTATTGAAGGTGCACAAGCGTCCCGGCTGATGAAAAGTGGACCGGCTGGGGTGTGCGTTTAAAAAGACGACTGTCACAAGCCGAATGGTTGAAAGATGAACTGGATGGATGAATTTCACGCATTACATATTCTATTAGAAATAATTAGCATAGCAATATTAGTTTACTTACAACGTCAATGTTGCCTTAATGAACTTATGTAAATGAATGGATCAGATAACGTGTAATTACAAAGAATTTTCTAAATCAAGCGAGACTTATATAGACACTTATATAACGAGAAACTGCATGGACACCAAAATAAAAAAAAAGAATTTTGTCTTCTCTGCTCTATAATGATTAAGAGTGTGA
>JAODKE010000041.1:9017624-9038467 GCA_026779605.1 Mormyrus hasselquistii
AATCCGTTTTCATCAAGTGACTAATTAATCACATTCTGTCGTGTTGTACTGTATGTATGTTAAAGTGTTATTTTTTCAATAACACACGACTTTTTAAAATGAGACCGCGCTAAATTACACCACTAATACCTTTCATTTTTTTTCAAACGATCATTTTTAAATAGGAAATATATAATTACAAACCAATTAGGAAAACGACGGGGAGCATACAGTTCACTAATATTACTTTTTGTAGTATTATTTCCACGAACAAGTTACGTGTTTTTTCTTACGTCGTAAAACACAATTATTTTCTTTAAATTGCACGTAGGATCGCTTAGCCTTCAAAAAATACCCACATTGCTAATTAACTAATCCGAACCGTCTACCTGAATAAGGGGATCAGAAATTTGATGAATTTACTGATAGGCTGATTATTTAATTATTACACAGGGCTTGCAAACTCTCAAGTTTATAGCAGGAGTAGAAGGGTGGTTAGCAAGTGCTGCCGTTTGTTTGCGGTAGTTTACTGATTTGTGAGCTGCAGTTCAAGCCATGCTGGGATTGAAGATGGCGAGTTGTGTTGGATTTGGGTAATGATTTGTCTACGTTATTTGTTAATTAATCTTTCTTTTGCACGTTCTCCCGCGTCAATTTTTTTCTTTTTTTTTTGTCGTCCTTTACAGAACGTTATGGCTTTTGATGTTGGCTGTGGGGGTAGAAGCAGAAAATGGTTATGCTCCAGGTAGGCAGGTGGCGCAACCTATAGCACAGGGTTGTCAACTGGTCTGCTAGCTGGAGTGAGACTTGTCTCGCCCTAAAAAAATCTCACGTGTGACGTTCCGTTACATGTTTTTATATAACGGTTTTCATACCTTGTAAATGGTGTGTAGGATTAGTAAACCACCCCAATGTGGTAATTCTTAGTTTACAATCGCATAATACAGATTTGGCATGAGATTTCTTGTGAGCACAAGCGATCAAGGCTGCTGGTATGCGTGTCTCACCAGATGCATAACATTCGGAAACCCTGGACAAGGTGTTGATAACAGTTTGTAAACTTGCTGATCTTGCTGCCAGGTAGCGGTACTGTGGCTGAGTGCCTTGGCAACATAATGCGGTTGACGCTGGACCGTAATTTTCTGCAGGGGAGAAGCTTGGAAGTGGATGCCGTCTGTAAGTTCCCGAGATCATAACCATTAAATGGTGAAATATGGCCTGGTTGCTGAGTGTTTTGTTGATTTGCAGATGGTACAGATGTAGTACCCATAACCTCCAATCTGGCATCACAGTGTGGATACAGCATGAAGTCTGACCCCTGGGGAAACGTCAGGCTCTTTGCTTCCTTGCAGAACTGCTTTTCTTATCCTCTGGTAACTTGCTGTCTGACTGCTGATTGTCATCTGTGGTGATGAGCATGGTAACTGTCATTCTGCATCTATCCAGAATGATGATGACTTCAACACAACCGTGAGGCTTAGGCTAGCCGGCCCCACTGCTTCAGAAGATGCTGTACAAATGGTCTCTCAAACGTGCAAGCATAGTCTGTGGGCTTTCCGAGAGATCCTCTGTGACAGGAATTACATGGAGGTGTGTAGTGTATGACAGTGGCTGCTGTTACTACGGTGTAAACTGTCTTCTGAAGTGTGTGGTTTTTTTTTCTTTTTTCTTTAGGTGTCTGTTGGAAGGAAGCTTCTGGACATTGCTACAAAATTGCCTTTGGGTCAGAAAGCCCCTTCTAAAGGATCTGGTAGTATGGTCCCAGAGGTACTGATCTAACTTTGGTCTCTGTGTGAATCTGGAGGTGGTGATGAGACTAAATGGTGGAATATTTTTTAAATCTTCACCCTCAGCAAGCTGTTGTGTCCGAGTACACAATGTGGAAAGTGCTCTTCTATATGCCTAGAGGGGAGAAGACCTTAACCGTGGAAGAGGCCTTCAAGCAGGGCTATGGCCTGGAGAGTACACCCAATCGTTTAGTGTTTAGAGGATCCCAAAACTCTTCTGAGGCTTATCTGACCGACGTGAGCAGCCCATACATCATGTTGGCAATATTTCATGGGGAAAATTCTTATGTTTTGAGGGGAAGTATGGTCTTAACCTCAGGTGGATGGAGTACCAATGTATGTGCTGAAAACGTCAACATTCTTCAAGCAGAAATGGATGGTGACGTTGGTTGATGCTGCAGTAGCCTGTCCTGCAGGTGAGGGGAAGGGGGGGTGTGGTGTGTGTGTGTGTGTGTGTGGGGTGTGTTTTTTAAATACTAAGTTGCTGTTAAGGAGAACTAAAGCTCTTGCTGCATTTTTAGGTGGCGTTTCATTCACAGAGGATCTGATTACTTGGATGTTGCCTCGCATTATCTCCCCCTTGCTCACCTCTGCTGCTTTCACACTCCTGGAAGTTCATATGGGCATTGATGGGAAGCCATTAGATGGCATAACCATGGCATCCAGAGGCTATGTTTTAACTGTAACAGATCTGTACATCACTGTTCAGATTCCTGTGGGTTCACAGGATGGCTACTACAAGGTTTGTCTAAGCCACCTGGCTACTTTCAATAAGTGGTGAGGATGGGGTACACTTCCTGCCATGATGCAAGCTGTTTGACTGACTGAAGCTTGTTGCTACAGAGTTATGCTCCAGGGTACCAGTATCACATTGCCTTCACTGTTGAGCCTATGCTTGAACTGTTGTGGCATGAGGAGGATCTGCATACTGACACTAGATACAAAGTCCTGTATCCCATTACAACCCCTCTCAGGCCCAGGCCACCACACATCATTGACAGTGAGTATGCAGGGAGTTGAATATAGCAACTGACTTGACACCCCTGTGACAAATGCGTTTTCTACCTTTTTTTAGACACTATCCCACAGAAGAGGATGTTTGAAGTAGTGTTGGGCACCTTCCTTCCTGATGTTCAGCTGGTGAACATCACACTTGGTTCACTGCTGCTGTCTGTGGCTGAAGCCAACGCCCAAGGCTTCGCTGTTCAAGAGGACACTTTTCCCAATGGGTCAAAGACCTTCTCATTACAAGTGCCATTCTCTGATCCTGTGGTCTTGAAAGATGTACGTAAGTCTGATGTGCTGTTCCAGTCAACATGTGGTCAAGGCAGACTACTGTAGATGCAATGTGACTGGTTATACTTGGTGCTAAGTGGTGTGTTTGCAGACCACAGAGCTGCAAGTAAAGATCTTCAGGCTGCCTCTAGTCTTTGGGTTGCTCATCCTCCCTGAGCTTGCCCCATTCAGTCACCCTACTGTCCTCGAAGCATTCCTGCAAGACATAAGTAAGATGAGTTTCTGTAATTGTGACGGAAGCTCCTGTTAATCTAGGTGGTAACGTTGAATTCTACCTCCTACAGTTCTGCCTTCTGCAACTGGCACTTGTGATCAAGAGAACTTCTATGTCACTGTCAAACTTGGCAGCATGGGACCTAATATGTTGACCATGATAGGAAAAACCATTTTGACAACTGAGATTGCCAATGGTTATGGATATAACTCTAATGGTACACACTTCAGTATTGCTGTGCCTTTCAGGGCAGTGGATGCCATCTATGAGGTAATGTGCATTCCTTGAGGGCTTGTTCTGATTTGACTAGTCCTAAATGATCTCCCTAACCCTTAGCTGGTTGAGCCATTCTCCTTGAGGAGCAGGCTGGATTTTACCTTTTTGGATCCAGTCAACAATACAAACTACAATGAATTCTCCATATCCTGTGGCTTTCCTGTGACCATGGCAGGTATATGATGCATATTCCCCTTCTGGCAATGGACTAATTGCTTGCGCTAAACATCAGTCTTGTTGCAGAATGTTTCCCCAATGGCACAATGACTGTGCTGGCTATAAAAGTGGAGTCTGTGCCACAACTGAATCCCATGCATCTGACTCTGAGGGATCCCAGTTGTAAACCTGTGTTTTACAATGATAGAGTTGCCTACTTCTCTTTTGGAGTGAATACGTGTGGAACAAGAAGAAAGGTACCTTTCAACCCCCAGCCCTAATACATGGTTGCCAGCCTTTGCATTTCTTGGGTAACCCTACTTTTTACCTGTTGCAGTTCTCCAAGAATCTCATGATTTATGAGAATGTGGTGACTCTACCAATGATGCAGTCTCTGTCAAATGCTTCCATAAAGACTAGCCTGAAACCATTGTACAGGTAAGAGCTATTCTTCCTTAATCTGTGGAGGTAAGTATTGAACTAACGACCTGCTGTGTGTGGGGTATGGTGTGTGTGTGTGGGTTTTTTTTTTTTTTTTTTAAAAGGCTACAGGCATCTTGTCACTATGTGATCAATACCACCCAGATGATGGCTTTCAACACCAGGAGCCAGCTGAATATGCCCCTTGCAGCAATTGGAATAGGAGAGCTGTCTGTCAGAATGAGGCTTTCACTGGGTAAGTGGAGTGGCAAGACTGAAGAATGGTGCCTGTACTGCCAACTAATGTGTCCTCCCTCCTCTAGATGCATCATATACTGCTTTCTACCAGGATACTGACTACCCAGTTGTAAAATACTTGCAGCAGCCCCTATACTTTGAGGTGGAACTTAGCCAGTCAACTGACCCATTGGTAGAACTCTTCTTGGAGAACTGCTGGGCAACTATGGACAACAGGATCTCCCCAAAGTGGGATCTAATTGTAGACAGGTATGTATAAACCTGACAAATTCATGTGACCTGAGAAATGGCTGCCAACCTCTACCCTTCTCCCTAGCTGTGAGAATCCCGGGGACCATTATCCAACGCTGTTCCACCCTGTGTCAGCTGATACCCGGGTGATGCTCCCCAGCCACTTCAAGCGCTTTGAGATGGCCATGTTCTCGTTCACTGCTAATGGCACAGCAGTAAAGGAGAAGGTGACCTATGACCAAGTTGCTGGCTAAGCATAGAAACTGCTTGTACTGTTAACACCCCTTTCTCCTAGGTCATTGTGCATTGTGATGTCATCCTGTGTGACGCTAGTGGCCCCCAGGATAGCCTTTGCAGCAAGCAATGTATGACCAAGCAGCGCATAAGCAGACTGGGAACAAACATGCTTAAAAGGGGTACAGTTCACATTAATCCTAGGACTTTGCTTGGATCGATCTTTCCATTTTGTAGTGTAACTTGTTTTTTCCATCCTGTTGCAGTGCATAGAAGCATAACGCAGAAGGGTCCTGTCAAAAGGCATGTGTTGTCCGGCCCGGTTATGCTGGGATAATAGCAGCTTTGGCTGCAGCAGCTGATGTGGTTTTGAAATAAAAGCTTCTTGGATGTATTTTGGTGTGTGTGATCTGTGTGAGAACCACAGCTATACTCCTCATAGCCAGAACTGCATTTTGACTAGATATGCAGCTGGGTGTTCTGGCTGCTCCACTGAAGGAGCAGCCAAGTTTGCTCATGACTAGATAGGCAAGTGTACCTGCCTCTCACTGTTCTCTCATGCAGGAGGAACCTAGGGATATTTGCATTGAAAACCAGGTTTGGCATAGTGTGAATCTGCAGTAAGTCAAACTGCCTGTGGCCCTCCTAGCAGTACCAGACAGTATAGTCTGAGGGCTTTTTCAACTTAAGGCCTCACACCAGGTGAGTAAATGCTGTTACGTGAAGCCAACAGAACTAAACTAAATACAGGATGGGGGGGAATGGCATTTAGACTAAGCTCCCTTTTAAGCTGTTCACTGAGTTGGTCTGCAGATGACAATTGTTGCTTTGCTCTAATAGTTGGTCTACTTTGGCTACGTACAAGGTTGTTGTGGGGGGCGTTTTCTCTTTTCAAAATGCTAAAGTGCCTCTAATTCTGGAAGACTGTCAAAACACTTCATTCCCACCATGAATGAGGTTGGTGAAAGATGTCAAGGTAGTATGCAGAATGCATCCATCTTCTATACCACTTGAGTAGAGGCTTGCAGGGTTGGGGGTTTATTCTAGGTGTGACAGGGCATTATGGGTTTACTGAAGCATCTTTGAACTATAGGAGGAACCACATACAATGAGAGTTTTTAAATGGACCCATTTTAATCTGTAAAATCTATTTGAAAAGTGGAAAGATCATTTTAAACATTTGAATGTGAACCTCAGAGTCCACAAACCAAGACGTGGGAGCCTACGGTGTTAGCCACTGAGGTGCCCCGGAGCATAGACTACATACAAGTTAAATACAATAGGTTTGTGCTAATTTTAAACCCAGAATTAAGCTGTACTTCTCAGAACAGTGTGTTGTTTTTTTTTTTTTTTTTTTTAAAACAAGTCATCTAATGGCATGGACATCTTAAAGTATAAGGCACAAGTAGTGATTGTAAAATACCATTTTTAAAAACTGCCCTTAATTTCCATTGTAACATGTTTACCTACAGCCAAACTCCCCAATTGTCTGTAGTCAATAGCCTCTTTTAATCTTTTCTTCCCGGTCAATTATTGCTTGTTTTAAACTCAGTTTGGCATCTTCAAAATTACAGTTCAGTTCCAGTGCCTTCTTGAAGTCTCTTTCTGCTTCTTCGAAAAAACCTTTAAAAGAGAAAATACATTTAAATGTAATTTAAACGACATCACTGTTTTAAAGTGTCTACTTTGCTACCTTTATTGTCGGGGGTTGTATTTTGCTGTAGTTAATTATAGGTATTTGTTAAAAATTGATTAACTTATCGAATCAATGGCACCATCTAGTGGTGACGTAGGCAAAATTAAAACTACGGTGGATCAAGATTTAATTTTGATTTTACACAATATTAACAAACCTAGACAAAACAACTTAATTGGAACTTTTAATTGTGAATTTATAATTAATGTATACTGTTGGACTTAGACTACTATACAGCGTTGCATTTCTGATAAACACGGGAATTAGGGATATTACTAGTACATGTAAACCCGTAGTTCGGTGCAGCAACGGAATGAATCTGTTAAGTAAATTGGCACTATTTATCAAAAAACTTATCAAAAAGAGCTACCCAGTCTGTATTGTATGAGTCCTCTGTTGTAGAAGGGCACCTCGAAAAGACCGTTTGCCTCTATTGCGGAGCTGTAGTCTTCCATTGCTTCATAAAAGTCAACCCTCAAGTACTTAATTTGACCGCGGTTGTTTAAAGCGACAGCAAGTTTATTCGCATCATATTTTCTAAAATAAATGAAGAAACAAATAGTACAAAGTAAGTATTTTAAAGGGGAAAATCAGCATCGGAGGTTTAGCTTACTAGGTGTCTTGGTTACCTCGCTTGCCTACACGATGCAATGAATTTCGTATATAAATCTTCTGCTTTATTAAAGTTTTGCTTGTTGAACTCCTCGTGTGCTGCTTCGAGAACAGACAAACTGTAGTTCTCCATTTAAGAACCTTAAAAAACCCAGATCGCTTCGATGGCTTCCTCCGTGCTGGTGATAAGCCCAGTCATACGGCAGGCATTCACTTATTTTTGCGGTGGACGGAAGCAGATTCGTCAGGTTTGGATCTGACGAATCTGACGAAAAAATATTAATATTCAAGTATATTTTCTAAATAACCAAAAGTATTTGCATGGACAGTTCTGAATATTTACAACTCTTCCAAAATTAACGAATCTGCCATCATCACACGTGCAAGAATTTAAGAATATGTAAACATTGGATGCCATGCAAGGCGCCAACCTGCATTGTCTGGAAGCCTCTTTCTGATTTCTCTGACTAACATCAGTATGTAGTTCCTACTCCGGCCTTTCACATCCAGCAGCATTTGGTCATCTATCCCCCTGCAGTGGGGCACTTTTGCCTCACAGCCCTGGTACCAGGGTTCAAGTGTCCGCCTGGGTAACACGTGTGGTTTTTTCATTTTCTCCCCATATTTACGTGGGGTTTCCACTGGATACTCTGCTTTCCCCCCACAGTGCAAAAACATGCTGTGGTTAGTGTTGCTTATCGGTTAAAGAGTTACTTCTTTGTTAAATCTCGACTAAAGACCTTTTACTTCAGTTTAGCTTATTACCCGTAACTTAACACACAGCACGTCGTAACCCTGGCTGTTGGCGCTGCTGTACCTCGCGTTTTTATCGTCTATGTTTGTCCATTAATGTGTCGTTGCATGTTCTGTCCACCCATGTGACTTACGAACCGTAAAATCCAACTGACTCATTGATGAACTTTGGTTTTGACCTTGACCATAGTTTACGCCTTGCTTTTAACAAGGAGACCCACACTTTTTTCTTTATTTTCAATAATGTTAGCATGCCCGAGGGGGGGTCGGCGAGGGCAGCGAGTTGAACTTGGACCCCCAAAAGTTTTTTTTTCCTACTTGGGAGTTTTTGATCTTTTCTTTCATCATCTGGCTTTCTTTCTTTCTGTCTTTCATTTCATTCTCTTCCCTTTTTTATGTTTCTGTACTACTGTGTCTTAATGACGTAATTTATCACAACACAGCTATGTGAAGCGCCTTGGGGCGACATTTGTGAAAAGCTTTACATGAACATAAATTGCCATCGCCATTGGATTACATTAATAAACCCAAGGGGGGGAAATGGGCGACCTCTGCTGGCCAAGTGGGAACATAACAGACCCCTGACACACATACAGTACTGTGGTCTTTTGGTGAGAACAATTGAAAACCAGACATGCAAGAGATCAGTCACAAAATCATGCAGCATTTTTGTTCTTTACACTTGATTATTCTCATAAATGCAGTGTCTATAAAAGGTTTGGAATTTGTCTTTTTGATGCTGACCAGCAGAAAAGAAATTATTCAATGTCAAAGTAAATCTGTAACACAAAATAATTGATTCCGTAACTTTTCCTGTACTGTCAGCCTTACACAGGAGCTGGGGGTGGCAACACTCTCTTTCACTCTATCCAGCCTAAAACCTGCAGAGTGAGACAAAGCAGGTGGCTGATGGTGTCAGAGCAGACTTGACGTGGGCCTTGTGTGTTGAAGGGAGCATTTGTGAGGGCTAACTTGATATTAAGTATTGGACAAAAACAGAGAGAAAAATGTACATCTTCAAGATGATATTCATGTATTTTCAATAAGCACTTACAGTAGTGTTCCAGTCTGAATTGTAATGTAGGTATTGCCAGCATAGGCTTTTAGCTCAATGCAGGGCTCTCCCTACCACAGAATAAGAAACAATTGCTGCATACCTTATGTTAATAATTTTTAACAGGGGGCAGCATGTGGTTCAGTGGGCTAAGCCAGTGTGCCTGTAATCACAAGGTCCCAGGTTCAAACCCAGCATGTCCTTGAGCAAGGCCCTTAACCCCAGCTCCCTGGGTGCCCCAACAGGTGGCAAAGAGCAAGTTGAGGGAGGTGTAAAGAAGAATTTCCCCACAGGGATCAATAAAGTTGTAATGTCCATTTCAAGGTAGAAAACATTATGGACTCAGCTCTCCTCCCAGATACAACATCTCAAAATTCTTCAGGTTGTTTCAGCAGGTCATTTTAAGGTGCTCTGGGCTCATTGCACATGTGTGTGATGTGTACAAGGAATAGCTTCCCTGAAATATGCCACCGATTGCACTACCATCGTGAACCATCCCCAAGTGTCACGAAGGTTTTTTTTTTTTTTTTTTTTCTCCATCCCATGTTAGCAGTTCGTCTGGAAAATGACTGGCCTTTTTCATGAATCCCAAATATCTAAGTGTGCTGTGAGAAATGCCATAGGAAGTCCAGACCGAGGCTCAGGAAAGACTCAGCCGGTCATCTTACCTCCCACAACTACAGGGTTGTGTATTTCCATCATTCATGCAGTTAGGAGATACAGGGTTAACGATTGCTCTCATGAAACTGGGTCACAGGCTTTAGCATTAGTGATGTTATACACTTAGATTAACGGCATCTGTCTGGTAGGAAACGGGAAGGTGAATGTAGTATTACTTTACGTCGGATAGTAAAACCTGGGTCTTGGGCCGGTCATTTTTATTTATGTTGAGAATTTTTTTCACTTGCATAACAACTAGTCAGACATCTGTCATATACCATGCAATTGACTTGCAATTACATTATGTTGCAAAAAACCAAAGTAAAAGGAGGCTGGTCCTAGACAGTGTATCATCAACCCAGACATATTTCATGTAGTCACATGACAGGCATTATATTAAGAGAATAAATGGCAGACACGCAACATTAATGCACACATGCCTGACTTTAAAAGTCACACGTTGCCAGTGTCATGTTAATGAAGTTTCAAGATTATCAGTATTATTATACATAATAAACTTCCATTTAATGTTGTTTCTGACTGATTCACGGTCTGTCCACCTCCCTATGACTTGGCTTGGCTTGTCTGCTAACTGTTTACATTAGCTTCAGGTTAATTAGACCATGTCACACAGTAACAGTCCTTTTGCAAGGGCTGGATGGGATATATCTCAGAAACAACATCAATCTTTATCCTGCGCTTGTAATTTCACAGGCTTCATCCAGACAGTCATGGCCTTGTGAGCTTAGTTATAGTGGAAAGATATTCTTTCTGTCTCTGTGCTACTGTGTAAGTCCATGAATGGTCCCACTGTTGCCTGACTGAGACAGTGAACCTATTCACAGAATTAGTGCAAATAGTGCCTCTGTACATTTACCTTCTTGCATGGATCTGCATCGTGAGATGTGTCCTCACAGGACGAAGAGGATGAGGCTGTTTCTGTCTTTGTAGCAAAATTAGGGATCTACGATGCGTAGACTTGGCAGTATCAGGAGTATCAACTCTCGCGTTTCTGGCGTGACACTCATACTTTCAGACTCTCACGTTCACGCAAGACATCTTATGGCAAATCTATATTGTGCCATTATGAACCTAAAATTACCTACACCAAAAGTACTGGGATAGTTTGCGAACCCTACAGAATATTTACAAGGTAATAAACTTGTAGTTACATATAAGCAGACTTGTCTCGAATTGAAAATCTCATGCCAGCCGGCTGACCAAAATTGGCAACCCCGCAGTATGACCTAAAAAGGTTGTTTTTTCTCATGTTAGTAAGTCAGATACTTATATGCAAATCTGCTCTCCTTCTTCAAAAAAAGAAAAAACTACCAGGCTAGGCTAGTAACAAAATCACTAAACTTGTGGATTAGATAAACCACAGAACTCCAAACTCAATGATAACAACTTTGTTTACAATATTTACCAAAGCCAACGGCAAACAAAACAATTAACAGTTACTCTGTGTTTCAGTGAAATGCTTTTGTGGCTCTGCTTGTGACAGAATGCAGGAAAACTGTGAGCCAACACTTCTGACAGCATGTGAAAGTCATGAGAATTAATGATGATGGAGAAGCTTAGCTTCCAGGTGGGTCTCAAATATCTGACTGCAAGTCAGTCTCTCCAGTGATCATTTCCTAAGCAAAGACTATGAATGAAGCTCTCTTAGGTGCCCATGAAGCACAGCAGGCATGGGGGCTCACAAAACACGTCATCGGAAGATATTAACCAATAAGCTTTCCTCTATTCTCCATTTAGACAAAGCATATGTGAATCTTCCATAGACTGCTAGATATGCACAGCATCAATGGGCGTCCATGGCCTGTATTTATCCTGGTTTCAAAGGGAAAATTAATATCAATGTATATGTCAAAAACTCCCAGGTAATGATCAGTGCTATAGTTTAATTAATAAGATAGATTAAACTTTTAATCGCAAATAAAATAGAATTTACATTGATGCAGTGATTATATCACTTCTTTTTGAAATTATTTCGGGGAAGCCAAGCTTTCTACGTCGTCTTAGAGCAAAGGCTCGTGGGTCGTAGAGTCAGTGAGTGAAAAATTAGAAGCAAGCTGCCAGTAAATGTTAATGAGGGGGGATGCCATGTGGGGTATGGCTGTGCAGGTAAGGAGCTTAGTGTACGACTGGGCCTGAAATTACAGTGTCACCAGTTTGAGTTGACAGAGTGATCTCTCACTGTCGGGCCCCTGACAGTTGGGCTTTTAAACCCCAGTTTCTTCAAGGACTGGGTGACCTTGCTTTCTGAAAAAAAGAAAAAATAGTATGTTGCACTGGCTAAAAGTGTCTGTTGAGTGAATTAAAATGAATGTTCCCGATAGGGTATTACCATGTGATTACAATCACTTAGCAAAGGCTATTGTCCAAAGATACATACAAGTGAGGAACAGGGAGTGAGACTGGACGGGGCCTTGCTCAAAAGCCCACTAGTGATATTACTGTTGGTGGACACAGGATTTAATCCCACAGCTTTCTGGATATAGGAACAGAACCCTAACTCATCCTATCATGCTTGGACAAACCATAGTTATTACAACAAACCAGAACAAACCATAGTTAGTTAGTACAGTCATACTGCATTCTCATACACTTTTTTGAGCTATGTCGCACATCTTTTCTTTTTTCTTTTCTTCTTTTTTCCTATACCTTGTTTATTACGTATTTGTTATATTGTTTTTTCCCCCTGTTTTATTCTTTTATTGCTATTGACTTTGAATTATGGCGGAGGTGATCACTATAATTTCTCTGTTGGTTATAGTCTGACTGTACACCTCGCATGTGACACATTAAAGTCATGTGACGCGTCATTGAGTCCTGAGTCCTGTACTGTATAACACTGAGCTCTTTTCCGTTTTGTCAGCATCATATCCAACAACACACCTCATAGTAGTCATGACAAATTGCCCTTTGCTGTTCATCTGTGCTTCCCTTTATCCCAAATTCCTTGCACCAAACACACCCCCGCTCCCAAATCTGGTAAAATCAGCACACATTCTGTGCATCCCTGTGGTTCTGCTCCTGTTCCAGAGAAAGTCGTAATTTCACATTTCATACCTATATGAAAATTTTCAAGACATTATAACTGTCACATGTTGCCCATTTATAACTTTGAGGATTCAAAAAAATGGCCTCATTTCAATAATTTCCAGATTTATAAACCATTGCAGCTAATGGATAGAAGCCAGCACTCTGCCCACATTTCTTAATGTTCATGAATGAGCACAAATTCAAGTTTCCAAGAAAGAACATCTAAAAAGTATAGAAAGACATTATTTTGCATTTTCAAGTCATTTATTTTAAAGCAAACATACATGGTACATTCCAGAAAATGAAATTCATTCCAGTATTTTTGCTGTAAACCGACATTACTGAGTTATATACCACAGCATGGGCAAAAGTTTATCCTCAATGTTCTATTTTCACACATTTTATTGACACATATCTACATATATAAATATACTATATATATTTCTACTTATTACATTGTGCATTGTGCTGATCACTTTTTATCTGCTGCTGTCTGTGGTTTCTAAATGCAAATTGATATTCTCACCTTGAAAAGCTTAGTACAGACATTGTGGTCCGCCGTCAAAGGAATTTACAGTTGGTGCCATTTGCAGCCTAACAGATACAGTAGGAACTGGATCAAATGGACCGTGTGTCCGTTTTGAGTGCAGGATGTCTTTTGACCTTCGTCTCTCTGGTGTAATAAGCTCCAAACTGTAGGTAACACTGATTGGTGGACGGATGCATCAGGTGGTGCCCAGAAGACTTTTGTTTTCATTGTCCTTGAGCGGAGTATGTTGTGCTTGGCTTTCCCTACATGCGGCCCCCTGCAGTACGCTCCAAGCGTTGCACCCGTCGTGTTATGTCATCCAGTAAAACAGACAGTCAAAGAAATTCCATGCGCTAAGTCATCATAGCTAGGTAGCTACAGGACAGATATATAACGTACTTTATTTTATTTTTTTGTCCAACATCCGAGTAATATACAGTATTACACTAGTGACCAAAATTACGGAAACACCTAGCATTTTGGTATTATGCTTTAAAAATTGGTACATGAATATAGATGGTAATGTTTATAAACAATCAAAGAATGTTTACAAATATCATACACTTGACGATTAAATAAGTAACTGTAGTAACTGAAATAATGTTCTGCAGTCTCTAAAAATTGGAAGTGTTTCCACAGTTTTGGCCACTAGTGTATTTTTACCATGGGATTTCTAAGTGGAATTTTACTTGGTAAACTGGTAAGGTGAGTTTGTCATTGTGAATGTATCTCAAAAGGTGAAGGACGCAGAAAGAAGGTATCGGAAGGATATGTCTTGCCGTGAGTGCCAGGAAGGATTCTTGCGTCTGCTTCTGGAATGCCAGCCGGGCCTCGCACTTACACGGATCCACTGTCACAAGAGCTTTCACCTCTACCGGCCAGAGCGGTAAAACAGGGTTCATTATCATCGGGATCTCAGTATCACAGCTGACTACTGCAGCCCATGCACACTAATCTTGCTGTGAGGACTGCTGTGCCCCCCCCAGTCTGTGAAAATTTTGCACAATGTAAACTGGTCAACAGCCATCAGATGGTTCGGGAACCACTATCTTAGAGTGTTCCGTTGTGAGGTGCTTTTGGTTGGGAACCATTAACTCAGAATCCTGATTTTTGGGGTGTGTCGGGGGTTCTTGTCTAGAATGATTTAACAAACATGACATTTTGAGTTGTGCTACTGCCTGTAATTATGGTTCAGAATTTCAGTAATGGGAAATACCATAACCACACCCCTGCACTCCTGGCACTGTGTTTCCTAGCAACATCTGATTTGAAATATGGCTGTTCATTGCTTTTAGACCATTCAAAACTGAATAGAAAGCTGCATTAGAACAGATGCAATGCAGATTTGCAGTAAGATACAGTACCTGAAATTCTCCTTCCATCTATAGAAATAGTTAAAAAAAAAGACCCTCCCTCAGGCACACTCACTCACAAACACAAACTCTCTCATCTCTGCTCCCAGTATATAACATCACCCTTAATCCCTGTTAATAACCACCGTATGTTGCAGTTTTGTGCATTTAAACAACCATGTGAATAATGTTAACTGTCTCTACATAGCTGGAAAACTCAGAAAGGTGTTGAAATGTCATGCATCTGCAAGGAAAATGAACTTTTGTGGAACCTGAAATTTCTGGTTAAAATCCAGGTATATTATCAACCTCAAGTTACTACAATACAGTTTCCTGTTGCATGAATGAGCAAAGCTGTAAGTATTCAGATGAATAATAAAGCAATTCACTGCCAATGGCTAATAGGACATTTAAACATTCATTGAATGTTAAGTGAGCCTAAGAGCTAGTCTGGAGACGAATGGAGCCAATGACCAATGATTTCTTTTAAGTTTCTAAAATGTCAGGAAATTACAGATTGCTGAGGCCATTGTGCTGTAACTGATTTTTCATTCAGCAGCTGCAAATGTTATACCAGATTGGGTATAGTGACCAGATGCAGGAGAATCAGAATGAAGAAGGATAAGCAGCTTTAGTGATGGAATTTAAGAATTTTGGTAACACTTTACATAAGGCAGTGTTTTTAGTGATCCATAAACATATTCATAAAAATAATAATGCACTCATAAACCATTATAAACATGATGATAAATATTCATCATAAGGCATAACACATTATAGCCATATAATTTCCCCACGGGAATCAATAAAGTTCCATTATTATTATTATTATATTTATTATGCATTATGACTGCCTTATGAAGCTCTCATCTATAATGCACAATAGATACCTTTATAAGGATGCTTTGTACTGCATTATAAAGGCAGCTATAGTGCATTATAGATGAGAGCTTCATAAGGCAGTCATAATGCATAATAAGCATGGCTATAATGTGTTATGCCTTTTTATAAATATTTGTAGCCATGTTTGTAATGCTTTATGAATGCATTATAATGCACTACGAGTGTTTATAAATTATTAAAAACGTGGCCTTAAGTAAAGTTTTAGCCAACTGGACTAGTTCAGTAAAAATTTGGTCCAACACGCAGATTCATGACTAGCCCAGCTCAGGTTTTTTGTAGTCGCCCCACGTCTAAATGTCTCTCCTCAGGGGAGTGACTGACCTTCATGACCAGCCTTGGTTGCACTATCCAGTCAGTTGTAGCTCAGGGTTAGTGTTCAGAATAAAGAAATGTTCTTACTCTGACACGTTTTCTTGTCTTCATTCAAGACAAAGCCCTCGCGACACTTGCAGTAATAGGAGGCGTTGCTGTTGACGCATATGTGCTGGCAGCCGTGGTCAAGAGCACAAGGGTCCAGACCTGGAACGAATGAGGTCAGACAATCGCCTCTGGCCTGCTGGCTGGAAATGGAACTATTCAGCAATCAGCATTAGTACATGCTTTTATACAACTACAAAAGGTCCTTTTCCCATAGACACCCAGGGCTATGCTCTGATAATAGATTCATTTTCATAATGCATCTGGTGAAAGACGCACTGGTAAAAGAATGTGCAATGAATCTGCAGTTTGTGGTGCTGCTGGTAATTTTTGTTTTTAATGAGGATTTTAATATGGAATATTATTTTTTTTTATGTTAGGTGTTTTTTCTTGAGTTGTATGTTATTAAATAGTAGCAGTAATGTAAGGTAAAGCAGTAAAGTAAGATAGCAAAGCATTGACAATCTGTTTGCTACTGGACGTAACTCGCAAAAACATACAGAATCAGCTTAGTTTAGTCTTAGACCTAGAACGTTCCCGGAATTTATGGGTATAGTTTAGTGTGAAATGCATTGCAGTTTTTTTTAAGTGTATGTGTGTGTGTGTGTATCAACAATCAATTTCTTTCAGCATTCTAAATAATTATTTCGAAACTTTCCTTTCTCAAGTAAAGCAAAATTACCTAAAATTACACGTCTCCTCCTATAACTTTAATAAGAAAACCAAGAAAATATAACATAATATGATATAATATATACATTGTAAAATTTGTTTAATTTTCTATATATTATAAACTCCATTTAAGGTGATGAATAAATCATGCTCTCTAAAGCTTGATTAGCTGAAGTGGTAAATCATTACTGGGACAGTCAGGCCTGAACTGACCCACATGCTTCATTAAGCACTACGGTGTCCAGCTGTGACAGTCAAGGGTCTCAGTGACAAACGGCTTTAGTGCGAAGGCGCTGTGTTTCTCAGCCTCTCTTACCACACAGGGTCTCGCGAAATTTGGAAGTGAGCTTCTCTATGACTCCGTAGGTCTCCACATAAAAGACATGCGCATTCAGCGGATTACTGGCCATCAGCTGGAGCGACTGGATGTCGGCTCGGTCCACCCCAACAGCGTAGATCTCTATGCCGGAGGCTCGGGCCGTGGCCGACACCTCCTCCACCTGGTCCTGGGGTCGGCCGTCCGTCACGATGATGGCTACCTTACCGATGTTCTGTGAAGGTGGACGAGCACCTGACTGCTCGGTGAAGGCCTTCTCCAGGGCTGTCCTGATGGCGAGGCCAGTCATCGTGCCCGTGGCCAGCGGCTGGATGCGCATCAGGGCTTGCTTCATGTCCGCCTTGTTGAGGTGCGTCTTGAGTAGGAACTCGATCTTGACCGTGCTGGCGTAGTTGACCACTGCCACCCTGGTAGCAGCAGGGCCAACGTCCAGTGTGTCCACCATGTCGCCCAGAAATATTTTCACCTTTTCAAACTCGCCAGGGCGTACACTTCGGGAGCTGTCGATGATGAAGACCAGGTCTAGGGGGCGGCTTTTGCACTGAGCTTCTTTCCCTAGTGGTCAAAAATAGGAAGTGCAGCTTCAGCGAACCTTACTCACAGACATATCCAATTACATGATATTCCCTATCATATCTTATTCTTCTTCCCACATAAGAGTGCAGCAGATTCTTAGAAAATGCCTCAAAATGGAGCCTACCTCTGGTATCCAGCGTCCTTGATGTTGACACGGCCCTGTCTGGCACCCGTGACCGTGCATTAAGTCTGTTTGTAGCGTAACTTTCAGGTAGGTCGCTCTGCGGTGTAAAGTCCTTCGCCTTGTAGGTCCCATGCACCTCCCAGGTCAGGATCGAGAAGCAGCAGACCAGACCTCCGAATAGGGATTTCATTGTTTCTAAGCTCTTCTCCACATCAGTTTCAAGTTCCTGTGCTGAACTCACAAGTGTCTGAAATATATATGTTCTAGAGAGTAAATTTAAACATTCCTAACCAAGACACGTGCAAAAACTTAGCCAACCCAAATTTGGAGGTGGAGAATTATACCAAATATTCTAAAAACATAAAACATGTTATTTTTCTTAATACAAGGGTAGAACTATATTCTATCAATAAAAACATTGTATAGATCTACCAATAAAAGTAAATTTCCATATATTTTTTAAGTACTGATTGTACTATATTATACTGAGGTTCTTGACACACAATGTTTTCTCCTGTATTCATTTTAATTTGTACAGTATTAGCAGTAGAAACTCTTGTCATAATTTAGTGTAATCAATTAACAGAAAGTAATCAAGCTTAAGAAAAAATACTATGCACACTGTAACATATACAGAATACTGATGACTAAATTTGTTTTTTTTTTTTTTTACATTTTGCTGTAAGTTTTTGTCTCCGACTGCAGCATTTTTAACAAACGCCATATTATAGACCCGGAGATCGTAACCGTTCTTAAACCAGGGACCATCGATTGAAAACAGAGCAGGTGCTATGGGACGGTGCCTGTATGGGACAGTAAATAAATAAACTTTGGATTCCTGGATTTTTAGTTGTGACGTGCAAGGTATACAGTCAGGCTATAACCTGTAAGGGTGGATCTAAGGGGTAGCCAAGGATTCCCCCAATCCCCCCCCCATTAAATATGTGGCAACCCCTCACTAGGGTTGCCAACCGTCCCGAATTGTCTGGGACATGCAGAAATATGGGTGATTTTGATTTGTCCCTTCAGGTGCAGCTCCAGACCCGTATTCCAATCACAGCCTTGTCGGCCAATGATAGATTACTGTAAGCATGGCAAACCTCATGCAAACGTTGCTATGAGACACGGATGAGTTTCCATTATTGTTGGTCAGCTGCTCTGCACGCGTACCTGCATGAAAGTGTCCCTCATTTGGGGTTGAGAAAGTTGGAAACCCTACCCCTCACCAAAAAATAAAAACAAAATATTGAGTAATTAATTCTGTAAATGAAGGCTACCCAACCCATTGATTATGGAATGCATCCAAGACGATCATAAGGTGATTAATGGATAAAGCTCAGAAAATCATTGGGTCTAGCTTGACCCGGCCTCTGAATGGAAGGCGGTCAGCCTTTGTTAAAGCCATTTGCTGAAACTTTGTTGGGAGACATTTAAAATGTTTCTGTAGTTGCTGTTGATGATGATGAAAAAAAACAGCACAATAAGTGGATGAAAGTGATGTGCTGAGTATGACAGAAAAATCCAGGAGATATCTTAAAGTCAGTGTAGTGGTATAGCAAGACTTTTCTGAAATAGATTTAAGCACTTCAAAAAGAAAAGCATATTCCGGTATTAGAAATATTGAATGATAGCATTGATGGAATGAAAAATGTAATCATAATATGCATGTCATCCAGTCATCTATCATTTTTACCATTTTTCCAGTACAGGGTGATACGGAGCCGGGACTCTATCCCAGGCAGCACAAGGGAACACACTGAAGGGGGCGCCAGTCCTTCGTAGAGTACACACTCACAGAGACACTTTCATGAACTGACAACTTACAGATACTGACTCACCTGCGTCTTTGGACTGGACAGAACACACAAGCCCTACACTTAGGGCTGGGAGCTAATTATACATGAATGGGGGATGTTTATTTTTTGTGTATTTTTAGCCATTAATAACCAGGTCTGAAGTGTTTGTAAGGGTAAATTAAAAATCATTTACAGAAAATGTATGTGTTCTAACATTTCCCAAAACAAGTCCTTAAAAATCTCATTACCCCAACTTGAAACATCAATCTTAATTTACTATTAAGAAAACCAATACATTTTTACATTTAAAAAAAATTCTTATTAACAGTCATGCTGTTACTTGAAACTCTGAATGTATATTTTTACATTAACATTTTTGTTTGATTTTGACTGATTTCTGTCATTACCGCAACAGCTTCTGGAATCTACAACTAAATATTTTTCATATTCCACTGAAACTTGATATATTTTTTAAGTGATGTGACTAACCTGAAGGACCACAACATATAGATTCTTTTTTTTGATTTATTAAATTATCATTAAATGGACACCTTTGAGGTAAAGATACAGAGGTTTCGAACATGATGTTCATGGTTTCACGAGAGTCACCCATAATATAGCAATTTCAGGGTCATGCAAAGGACTCAATAAGACCCACCAGCAGAGGGTGCAAGAGGCTATAATGAGTACAAAATTAGCAAAATTAAAAGAGCTCCTTGAATAATACTTGCTTCTCTTAATAGGTCTAAACATAACACTGTACAGTTATTTTACAGACGTACTGCGAGGTACAGATTCTGATACCCTCCTATATGCACTTTAACTGTATTTTAATGGACGCATGACACTCACTGCCACAGACAAAGATGACAGGATAAAAAGGTGTTTACTTGCTGACCATAGATACTCTTCAGTTTTGGACCTCGATTAGCTCTTCTTGACGTCTGCACATTCTAAAGTGGGTGTAGCTAAAACTGAAAACATAGATGGTCGAAATAGATATACGTTTTTATAAATGTAGGTTTATTTACCTGCAAGAATAAAAATGGCGATGGTATTTTCACCGCTAATTGTAGTCTAGTCTAACCTCAGGGGTCCATTTAAAAAAAGTGGGAAAAAAAAACCACGAAGCAGCTGCAGACAACCTAGATATCACGTTTTCTTACACAGAGGAACAGATAGAGAGTTACCACATCTCATGTTTTCACTGGAAGGGCGTCCATTACAAGGAAGGGAAACGCAAAGGCATTTCACACTCTAGAAATGCACCCATAGGGGCCCTCAAGTTTACCCAGTTGTAAAGGCACCTCATATGGAACTGCATCACATTTTCACATCATACAGAAGCACTGATTTGGACACTTCATTATGTTTTCTCGCCCGCTTAGGAGTACCCTTTACAGCACTGCATTCCATTTAATCCACTGGAGGGACACCGATTTGGACACTTTATTATGTTTTCT
>JAODKE010000041.1:9044300-9059174 GCA_026779605.1 Mormyrus hasselquistii
TCAGACAGAAACAGCAAGGGCGTCACGCAAGGAGGTTTGAGTGTGGGGGGAGGCGGGGGGTGTGGGGGGGGGTTGGGGGTCGCGGCGGGGGGGAGAAGCGGACACCTGGTGGGACTGATGA
Source organism: Mormyrus hasselquistii (assembly GCA_026779605.1). Taxonomy (NCBI): domain Eukaryota; kingdom Metazoa; phylum Chordata; class Actinopteri; order Osteoglossiformes; family Mormyridae; genus Mormyrus; species Mormyrus hasselquistii. The sequence goes on from JAODKE010000041.1 coordinate 9,044,422, forward strand.
TATCTGCTCAAGACCTCACTGCAGTCTATGCTACCGCTGAACATGCTGGATTATAAAAGACAGGCAAAATGTGCTGCCAGCCTAATTCCCAGCAAGAGATGAGACCGTTCCATTGTCACCTTCACAGACACTTGGCTGAACCAAACTTGCAGGCCCCTTGATTTACAATACAGTACTTAAGGCCACTGAGCTGAAAACACCAGCGATCCCAGAGGTGGCGCCGTTCTGCCATCAACGGTTCCTGGCGTACAAAGAAAGTTCTTGGCCAAGTCACATCGAGTTCCTCACAGTTGTATGCCAGCCCTCTGACCTACTGCAGGAATTAAGCCGTTATTCTTACTGCTGTTTACATCCAGCTGCAGGCAAATGCTTAGGGATCTGTACGGTGTGATAAACAGACAGGAGGGCGAACCCCAAGGCTGATTAATCATCAAGGGGGACTTTACAAAGTGCTGTGGAAGATTCACCAGCACAAAACAGCAACCAGAGTCAGGAACACGCCAGGACACGGCAACACCGGCATTAAAGGGGATCAACAAGCCCTGCTGCATCTGCGGGTCCAACCACGCTCCACCCCACTGCGACCGGGATACATCATCTAACAAACCTCACCAACTGCATAAATAGCAAACCAAAGGAATGGTACCTCTTTAAGAAACAGTGATTCAGGAGAACAAAGTACAAGCTGCAAAAGGTCATAGGACACACAAATAGGGCTTAGGACAGGTTGGCATCACAACGTGGGTGTGCTGACAAGGCATCTGCAGGAGCTGCACAGGACAAAGGCCTCAGATTTAAAAATCCAATTTAACAGGACCTAGCCGAATAAACGAATAACGTTTTTGCAGAGTTTGAGGTTCGAATCATTAGCCAGACACCCAAAGTTCCTTGCAAAACTGCCTGGGCAGGAAGTGGGGAAAACAAAGCTACGTGTCCTGATTACATCATTTCCTGTGTTCTAAAGACAGACATGCAGAGCACGGCTGGCCTGTTTTCACTGACATTTTGTTCTTGTCCACAATCCCACAGTGCTTCAGGAGAACAACTGCCAGTATTTCTTGAATCCCTCAACCAACCATTAATTGAATGCGCCAGCCATGTTCATTTTTACCCTGATCTGAATAGGTTGAAAACAGCAACAGTATTTTGTCTGAAGAACTACAAGCACTAACTTCAGTGGTCATGAAGTGTGTGAAGAGGCTGGTCATAGGAGGAGGAGGTGGTGCATGTGGACGGTGCCTCAGCAGCAACTTCACCCAGAACATCAGTACAATAAAGGAGATCGTTGAGAACTTCAGGAGGAACAGCAGGAGTCACTCTCCAGTCGCCACTTTCCAGCAGAGGAGTGCAACGCATCACAAAACTCACGGTTCAGATCATATCACGGTTTTTTGAGTCACGGATCGGTTCATTTTTCGGCGCGGCAAAACGAAATTCAGGGGAGACAAAATATCTTTGCTTCCCATTTAGTACTTAAAGAACACTTAAGGCAAGGAACTTAAAATGTGCCTTTGATGTGAAAACACAGATAACTGCTTTATCTTTTTCCTACAGCTCTGCATCGTGCAGAAGTCCACAGACGACATCCATCATTATCTTCTTGTCTTGTTATGTCGAGATCACAACTTGTTTTTCTCATGGATTTCAACATAGCCAAAGTTATTTTACTTGAGATCACAAAACAACAAACATTATCCAGGGAGAAAGAAGGAAGCAGATCCCAGTAAAAATGCTATGGCTAATGCTATCAGGTCCATGCAGGTTATTTTTATTTTAGTGCATTGCCACCCAAAAATCTAAAAATTTCCCCCATGTGCTTCACATATTGGGGTAATTCACCACCATTGTGATTCATGTCCCAAATGCATGTCCTCTATGGACTTCCACAGCATCTAAATTTCGGGAATTATTACTTAAAAAGTAACAGCGGCAGTAAAACTATTTCACCCTTTATGGTTATACTTCACAATTAATTCACGAGCGTGGGGGGGAGGGAAATTCAGTCAGTCACACCACTACTCTCAAGTGTGAACTGTCTGCAAGTACAGGTTCCTCAGACTCCAGATCTGAGGGAGCCTGAGATGGACAGAGATCAGTGCTCATGAAAGCCTGTCAGTGTAATCACTTCCTACGATGGCTAAACAAGGGGTGGATGACACCACACTTATCTTCCGTCTCAATAGCACTGGCAGTGTTCCTGCCAAGAGTATCAGCATTCAATGTGGTGGAGCCAAAGTTCAGCACAGGAAGGTCATACAGGGGGTTTTGTATGGGGCCCAGATCACAGTAACCGGGCTCCCATCCGTCAGGCGAATTTAAGTCAAACACTCCTGTAACACAAAGAAAATCACAGGACCCACGTAATCCGGTGGAAAGCTGTTCTAGCCGCTTGTGGCTGCTTTCTACATGAGGTACAGTCTAAGTCTCCCTTGAATTCACCGCACTATTACACATCTTGTCTGTTTGTTTATTTATGCTGTGCAATGCTCATTATTCCATGTACTGGGTGTGGCTGAATGAGTAAAGCATCCCAGCACACGTGCTGTACCTTAAATAAAAACAAACTTCACTTCCACAGCTACACAAGGTATTTTAAGATTTTTAATTAAGTTTTATCCGAGTGCATTACATTAAAAAAAAATAATAGTGTGCTTTGTTTTTATGACTTTGTAATGAAAAATTCGGCCAAAAGGTTTAGTAAAGGTTTCAAGACATCAGTCTGGTGGACTGAATTTTCAGTATTGTTACATTACACACACACACACACACACACACACACAAACCCTATTGTGCGGTATAACTTACATCACTATCGACCATCCTTGATACAGTGATCAAAAGCGTTATGTAAGGTAGACATTGTGAACAACAGATTACAACAGTGTGGAGACTTGAGAACCAAGCAACAATTTATACCCTAGATATACTAAGATTGCAGTAATACACAACAGAATTCGCTCAATGCATATTTAAATGTCTGAGGTAGATGCTTTGACGTGTGCAACATTTTTTGATCCCCAACAAACTAGCTGTCGGAGGCACTTTGTCAACATTGTGCAAGAAGGTAATGTCACCAGAAGTGGATGTTGTGGTGAAGGGCCAGAATGAAGAAAAGTGCTCAACTTACCGTTATTGCTCCATACACCATCATGGCACTGATAGTAATCATCAGCAGTGAGATTGCAAACCCCACGCAGATATTTTCTGTAGGAGACAAAAGAGATGACACATAGATCTGTCACAAGTCAAGAAGGACCAGTCATTTAATAAAAAATAATTTAAAAAAAAAGTGTATAACTATTCATGCCAGCCAATACGGGTGGGAAGTTTGGGTTCAGAAAGGACAAATCCAGCCCAAGATTGTGTTTCAACCAACCAATATTGTGTAAAGAGTCTCTGTCACACTCAACTGGTTGGTTGAGACATAACCTAACCTTGGTCTGGATTTGTACTTTCTGGACCTGAACTTTCCACCTCTGCCAGCCAACGCGCTCTTCTAGAGCAGCGATTCCAAAGCCGGTCCTCAGGGACCCTCAGGGCGTTCCCCAGGCAGTCCTGCAAACATGCGAAATGTCTGGCAGGCAGCTGGGAGAGAGCAAAGACATGGAACATCTGGGGGTCCTCAAGGACCAGGTTGGGAAACACTACAGAACTAGTACTGTTGGCCCCCTGCAATGGTAACAAGGAAACACCAAGACTAAGGGCCAATTTTAAAAAGTCTCAGGATTACATCCCACATCATGGCCAACTCACTGCACCATCCATAATTAGTGCTGGAGAAATAAAGGTCAGTTACTGATTACTATAAACCCCTTCACAACGGCAGGCATATTTAAGGCCAATGTGAGACTGTACTGCGATTTCATCTCTCAGGATTAAAGCACATGCCAAGAGTCTATAATGGTTTGTTTTCAATCTGCAGACACCAACTAAAACACACAAATGGATTCACACAGTGGAATTTTCTGACCAGAGCCTTAGTGAAGCCTTAAGGCTAATTCATACTTCTTGCGGATGCAACACAGCCATTGTGACACAAGTGACGTCACTGAGGTCAAGCTCAAATACCGTATTTAAGGGAGCAAGTGAGGAAGCATGCTACTCAAACTTTAACAACGCGGACAGCTGGCCAGGGCAATAGGAAGTCAAAGTGGATTGGACCAGTGATTGTATACAAACACCGTTTTGACCCTCTAACACCAGAATAAAAACAAACATGGCTAGTGATTCAAAGAATGATTGGCTGAGGAAGTCCAGAAATGCTGGCATTTATAATTCCTTGCTACATGACTATAAAGACTCCGATATGGATGAAAATATGTTTGCAACTACGATGCCATACACCCATCTATGCCCTTGCATACTGCAAATACATAATGCATTCCACTGTTCTTGTGTCACGTTTACGAACAGTTTTGTTTTACAGCACCGCCCCAGCCCTGGCATCAAAGAACAACTTCCTGGAACATTGGTGCTAGAAGAGCGAATATCCAGGAACGTGGTTGGATTGGCACTGCAGTGCACGTGCTGCGTTGTGTCCGCAGTTAGTATGAGCCAGCCCTTCCGCCCATTTTAAAAACAGGAGATTTGTAAAATGAGGTCATTAGCCTGTATTCTGACACCTCAAAACCCACTTCCTGCTGCACTTGGCAGAGTTACCATCCACCTGTTCTTAGTGAGGAATCTGCCATGCATGCAAACAAACATACTGGTAAGTCTCAAAACTTTAAGTAAAAGTAAAAATATAATTTGCACACTGCTTTGCACAAGTCTTTTTCCCCCCAAATAGCACCTCACTGCGAGTTTCGGCAGTACATGTTCTCACAGTAATACAGCTGGAAACATTGTTCAGATGGCACGCAAACAATCTGGCACGCATCAGCATCCAGCATACCTGACATCATGTCAGAAGCAAAGTAATGTTCGATGACCTCATACTGCAGGTCGACAGAAGGGACATTCTCTGGCTGAGTTATAGTCACAGTCAACAGGATTCCAAAGAGCAGGTTTACAACCTGGAGAAGAAAAGAATAACCAGGAGACAAAAGAACAAATATGAGAAGCCGGATAATAGAATAATCATAGCAAATTAAGTGCCATCTGGTGAATAGTAACAAAAAAAAAGTCTATTCAGTAGGCCAAGGTGGAGTAGATGACCTCCAGATGTTCACTGACGTTTCTATCATTGGAGTCACAAAAAAATTGATACATTCAATTTTATCTAGAAGCACACAGCTTTCTGGGGTAAAAATATTGGCAGTTTTTAGCATTCATATTACATACACAAAAACATAGATCGCAAATCATGTAAACACCTAGCTGAATAAACTAATCTTCGGATAAACATTAGGTCTACTCCCGCCTTATTCTTAAAGGTTGTACACCACACCTAGCTTAGAGAGCAGGTTTTTAGCCCGTTTGAACACTATTTAAATTAAAAGATCATGTTTTGGTCAAGTTGCACTAGATGTGCAACAGATCGCAAATGGTTGCCTGCTACCCCGCTTGGGTAGCAGGCAGTTTGGAAAACTGAAAAAAAGAAAGAATTAATTAAGAATTCAGATCAACCCCATTAAACATCCCACTGCTACTGCATAGGAGAATTAAAACGGATTTTCTTTGCAATAAGATTAAAGTGAGGCAATGAGAAGCCTTCAGGTACTTCAGAAGTTAGATAATTTAAGCCACACCCACACATTCAAAAACAACCAGTATTCAGCACAACTTGATGTGCCAGATAATTTAGGTGAAGTCCAAAACATTTAAGCCTAAAGGATATACAAGATCCCTTGGAAATTACAATACTGGTCTGGAAGCTGCTTAGGAATAGTACGCAACCAGGATGTATGGCGTCCCGGTGTCAGATGACCTTCAGAGGATGCCATTTATTCAGTACAAGTTACTACAAATTCTTCACACATGTGGGGGAAAGAAAACGTCACCCATGCACGATGCTTTCTGAGCAACTCTTAAAACAGCCACCCTTCCCGTAAATCTCATTTGCTAATCCAAACTGCTTTACGTGTTTTTCTTCCTCTCACACCAGGATGAAAACCTCACTTCCCCTGCGAATCAGAAAGTTAACATTTCTGCAAGCAGCGTGCTTCAGCTTTAGTATCTTGTAGAACTGATTCCACCGAACCTACCTCATTCCCTGAAAACTGAACCGTTCATCTGCATCACAGCATGTAGTTCTGCGAAAGCCACATTTACCCACATTTTCAAAATTAGGGCAAGACCAATAAAAAGCAGCAAATATTAAAGGTTGCAGAAATGTATAACCATTGGCAGAAAACCGGCCGATAAGGTGCTGATACCGTCTGTAAAGAGAAAACATTACAACATTACAACTTAATAAACCTGGGACTACTTTAAGTTTGGCAAAACAACCGTTAGTGATCCAATGAGGATGCAAAAACCACATTATACATCACAAAAAACTTCATTCGCACGCTAAAAAAAGACTTTCCTACAGTTTGTTTGTAAGGTGCTTTTGTTCCGCAGACAACTTAATTTAAATTTCCTCTTGTCTGAGAGTTCAGCATTGTGAAAATGCATTTTATTTACTTGTTTTAAGGTCATTTTTAAAGGCCATTTCTAGGTTTTGTTTGATATTTATGTTAACAGTTTCTGCTGTTTTATAAACTGACTGCATATCAGGCAATACAGTATTCTTTAAAACTATTAAGTGTACCTATATTATCAATTATTGGAAATACAGCTCCTTATAATACTCTCTCAGCCCAGTCTTGTACTAAACCAAATTATTATAAATAGCCTAATTATTTATATTCCTAAAAGTCGAGAATAAGTAGAATAAAGAACCTTTTTAATATAACGTTTGCTCTTTAGTATGAGACTAAACCACAATAGAAAGAGAATATAATATAAGAGGACTTGTGTTTGCGTAACAGGATAGTTATTACACAAGCCTGAAAACTGAGAAATAAATGTGTAATCTGTTCATCGGACTCATCTTCAGCTGTGGAGAGGAACAAACAAAAAACACTAGAATTCCCCTATAACTTTTAGTTCAAGCGCTCAGCTCTGGAATCCTAAAATAAACAATCAAGCACTTAACTTGGAAAGTAATCACTAATCATTTCTAAGGAGATGTACTTATCTTATGGTTCCGCTACACATTCACCTATCTTTGGATAATAAATTATATACGCTACATATAATCCGTGAATTCCACCACACTCATTTTACGAGAAATATGTATGAGTAATGTATGTGACCAGCTATAACCCCTTGAAGCCACACCTGGGAAAAAAACACTGAATCTTGCTTACTCATTACTCAAAACCCATAACCTTCGTGCTTTGCTCACAAGTAGTTTTATGTTCATGTGGAAAATATCCCTGATATATTTTTTAATTCATTTTAATCAAAGAGATCACTGTACCGGATTCCGAGTCACACTTCTCTATTCTAAAAGAGTTATTTACCTAATTGAAAGAACTTACAAAGCCTGGTCCTATTTGTCCCCATTAAATCCAAGGACTGCTAAACAAGTCGAAGGCGGCTGGCAATGAGCCATGACAATGCGGGAGCACGACCGCTTTTGTTATGTTACCCAAGAATAACCGGCGTCTCTGCCGGAAAAGCCAGCGTCGGCCACGTATATCTGCGCCCATTTTACCATCCAGGTCAACGTTGGTGCCGTCGGTCGTCGATCGCTCATGCGCGCCAACGCGGAACGTCCGCGAAAGCCGTACGAACCCAACGCCAAACGCACATTTCCTTCTCACTCACCATGTACCAGGTACCGAGTATGATCGTCCCCGTCCTGACATGGCAACATCCGCAACATCTGGTGGTGTAGAAGCGCTCCCGACTCGGTTTGAACTGCATGTTTTTTACGCCAGAGACGCAGGGAAAAGTGTAGCGAGCAGAAATGACAGAGTCTTTCTCCGACTGCCACAGCCCCGGCGCCGCCTCCTTGGCCATCTGACGCAAACACAAGCAGAAATATTATCAATATACACAGGCTTGATAGACAAGCCGATCGGCCAGTAGCGGAGCGTATGAAGGAGCCGGGGTCGTATAAGCCTCATAAGAAATAACTATAAGCCAGTGTCGCATTTTTTTCTCTTTGCGCCCCGATGAAAAATTGCATTTTATTGAATATGTATAACAATTTTATGACGTTTATGATGAGACATTTTTGGAGTTTTATTCCGCAGGTTTAGGGGCGCATTGCTGCACGGGCTTACCCGGGCTGAAGCACAGGGGCCTCCACTGAAAAGGGACCTCAACTATTCTTGTTAAATAAAATTAAAGACCAAGAGTTGCCACCAGTGCCGTGTTTACGGGATCGTCGCGTACTGAAAAGTGAAATGCCATATCCTGTTTTGAAACAGTACTAGGTGTCCCGTATTATCGTTTTCGGACCGAAACTACATTAAATCTGAAAGGCGATTTTTTTTCCCGCCCCACTATTTAAAAAAAAAAATCTCGTAGAAAACAGCATGAGGCTTTTTGACAACTGAAATAAACAAGGAGTCTCTAACCATGCATGTTAATGATGCCCCTGATGATGATGAACGTCTCGATATGCACAAGTGCAGTGTTGCCAGGTCCGCCAAAAATTTCCAGCCCAATGTTATCGTAAGATCCGCCCAATGGAAGCTGAAACTAGGCCAGTATTTGAAATCCCAGTATATTCTATCACAAAGAAATAAACCGATATTTTGCATGCTGATCACATTCAGATGTTCAACTTTTAAAATCACAGTACACAATAAATTTAGTTGGATGCATTCTCCTTTCCCAGGGTTACCAACTTCGGTCAGCTGCTTGGAGTGAGATTGTTAATTCAAAATAAATCTGCACACACATGCATTTACATATACGCAACAGCTTTATTATCTTGGACATAGCATTTAGTCTGAAAACTACCACAACACTTCCGATGTAGATAATTTTAGGTTTATAATGAAATAATAGGCCCATTATTCATGCAGAACATAACCCGGCTTTCTGTCTGTGTCTTACTTTGTGTCTCTGACTTTCAGTGTCTAGCGATTCAGTATTACTCAGCATTAGGATCCACTTGCATTCATAATAATTAATTTCTTTTCCCACAGAACATTATGAAACCAGCCCAAAAACCCCCAACCCGTGACCCCGCTAATATTTACCCAAAGCTGTATTTTCAAAATAGCCCAACTGGGAGGGAAAACCGCAGATCTCGCAACTCTGCACAAGTATGTATCTACTTAAGTAAATGAATAACACACCAAATTAATACCACGATAGTGATTAAGTGTGCCTTTCAGCGCAGAGATCTGAGTTATGACTGGTTCAACGTGTTTACTTGGTTGGCTCTGTGCTTCTTTTACCTACGTCTTAAATGGTTAATTTAATAACACATTTTGTGATATTCACCCAAGCATTTATCTGTAATCTACTACTACAGGCAGACAGGAAGTCAGTTGCATAACAAGTTACACTGCAGGGATCCAGATGAAGTTTAATTTAAATATGAGCACCTTACAACTAATAGTGTTTCTGTTTATTTGCCCTTAAAATCCTATACAACACATTTTACCAACCACAGATTCTCTGTTAGTGGTGATTACCTCTTTTTGTATTAATTTTCAGGAGGCATGTGGTAACAGAATAATGTCGAACAGGGTTTCTCAGCCCAGTCCTCGGGGACCAGCAGACGGTTCACGATTTTACTCTCTGCCAATTCCCTGGCAATTGGGAGAAAGAAAAAATGTGGACCGTCTGGTGGTCCCCGAGGACTGGGCTGAGAAACCCTGACCTAGAACATTGCTGCCTAACCCTGCTCCTGGAGATCCACCACCCTGCAGGCTTAGGCTCGGCCCTAATTTAACACCTGATACAGATAATCAGGCCCTTCAGTATCATCTCAGTAGCTATGTAAGCTGAAGGGCCCGATTATCTGTACCAGGTGTGTTAAATTAGGGCCGTGCCTAAGCGCTGCAGGGTGGTGGATCTCCAGAAGTGGCCTTCTAGGCAACCCTGACCTAGATGAAATCCATAATTCGAGGAAACCATGCAAACTTCAGCCAGGTGGTGAACAGTGGACCGGATTGAGACCCCAGCCCTGGAGGGATGACGTAACAGGGTTACTGACTGGGCCACCCAGTTTTCAGACCAATCTTTAATTTTATAGCTGAATTTTGAAGTTCCTTTAGTAGTATTTGTACTGTAATTAAATCGATGAACAGCAGCTGAGAGAGATGTGATCTGGGGGGTGTTCCATAAAGCAGGATATCTCACTTAGCTGGCTTACCTTAAGATATGTTGATGTTCCCCTCATTTTACCTGCTAATCCATATGAATTAAGTCGCTTACAGCCCCCTTCTCTACATCTTCTCAGTCCCTGTGTGTTTGTTTCTCAGTTATATGTTCTTCTCTCTGTTCGTTATCGTACTTGTGATTCCTTAGTCTTCCTGCTCGCTTGTTGTTCTGCGTCTCTCTGATCTTTCTTCTTCCACGTGCTTCTTTCTGTTCCGACTCCATGATCCTCCAGCGGCTACTGATTCAGCAGCTAATTAAAGTTGAACCCAGAAACCTAGAACAAAGAGTCTTTCTTTTCTTTTTTTCCAATTTTAGATTCATGAGGAGGTTTTTTCATGGGGGGGCATCATAGATAAGTGCGTCTGTTCTGTTTATAGTTATTTAGACATCACTTATTTGCAGATGTGTTAATGGAAATGCAAACAGGATTAGGTTTGTTTGGCATTGTTTTTATTTTTAATATGGTCAGCCCTGGTTAAAAAGGTCAGCAAAATATATCTTTCGGCATATTATTAACATAGCTGGCTCTAATACCAAGATACTACCAGAGGGCCTGATTATCTGTATCAGGCGTGTTAAATTAGGGCTGCACGTCCGCTTTTCAGAGTGGTGCATCTCCAGAAACAGGCTTGGGCATCCCTGTACTCCACATATGACACTATATCCCACCAACCTCCTGTGTGCCATACTGCCTAAAAATACCTTTGGGGCACAAAAGTGACAGAAGTGAACATCATGCAATAGAAGAAAATTGTACATGCAACAATAACACTATCTGGCCATTTTATCTTCCATGATGTCTGCAGAATGGCACATCTGGATTCTGGATTTTCCCTAATTTGACATGCGCCTGGAGTTGTATGGGAGGGGCTTGAATTTCACTTCTTTAACCAATCACAGTCTTTATCATATGACATCACCAAAATAATTATAACGCTGCCTGCTGAGCTGCACGTCGCCTCTGGCTTGCTGGCTCTGAAAATGAGAAAAAAAATGTACCACTATAGTGATGTAGTGCAATGAAGACTGTGATTGGTTAATGGGGTGAAAAGCAAGCCCCTCCCGTGCTGACACAGGGACGCGTCCAGCTTGGGAAAATCAGAATGTCCTTGAAGAATGATCCTGTAACAATTAGGAACGGCACACGAATGGCAAATACATAAAATGTATGTGAATATACTGTGGGAGATCCTTGAATGTACACTTGTATTTTTAATAGTCATATAGTAGTAACAGTAGTTTTGATGATTTCATGGCTGATGTCATGCAAACCTACCCTGAAATATAAATTGCACAATGTATGAACAGAGGCTAGCTGCCAAAGATCTCACTGTAGGTCTCATGCATGACCAACCTCTGAATATGTTTCCAAAACAAGGGAGTGTGTACTAGAGGTGAATAGGTCAAATGAAGGGTAGTGTACTATTTGTAACAGAAAACCTGGCGCCCATCAATTCATTTCAGCATTTCTGTACTTACAGGTTGATAAATTGCCCTGAGATGGAGTGACCCCCCCAGCCAGGATGCACCCCAGCGTTGTTCCCCCTGCTGCCAGGGACGTGCCCTGAATCCCCCTGTAATCCTGAGGGTAGATGGGTAGAAGGTGGATAATTTGACTCATGCTGCCTCTTGCTCCCTCACGCTGCCATTTCTACGTTTTATTGTGCTACCGGGGTTGCATCTAAACACGGCTCTGAGGCAGAGGGACAGGCGAACGTCTCTCGGGGGGCCAAGGCTGAAATGGGTGCGGGGCCACTGATGGGCCCCTTGAGCTATTTTTGGGGAATTGAAAAGAGAAAGCAGGGGGAGCCAAAACGACGGATCATCAATAATATGCTAAATCAAAGTGTAAGATGCCAGTGGTAAAACTTACTTATCAGGGTGGGGGCGGCGGGGCTGTCAGTAAAATTCACCAATCAGAGGGAGATATACTACATTATTATAGATTATAATATTTTAACCAAAATTGTTGTATTAATGTTTTGGAGTAGACATTTGATTTACATGTTTTGTTACCAAAACTAACCAAAAGCAGAGATCGGCAGGCAGGGGCCCCCTTGAGTACGGGGTCACGGTTGTTCATCCCTGTGCCCCCTAAATTCTCCCCCTGCTTTTAGTGACGTTCAACTTTGCACCAGTAACGCCGGGCTGCTGAGTCTGGTTTGATCAACTCCGTGTCTGTTACAAATGTGCAACACTTACGTGTGACTCAAGTCAGAGGGAAAGACCAGTTCTCACTCAGTGGCTTCCAACAGTTATACTTTGATTATCAGATGTTTACTGTACTTTGATTGTAAATACACTGATCATACGCCCATTTTAATCGTATAAGTCTATTTATTCATTTTGTGAATGGCATACCGTCAAAGGTTTAGTGCTTCCCCTGATCTTTCCGCCAGGGATGGAATGAACGACTTTAAATACCAAACCTGTTTCAGGTTGAAAGGTCACGGCACAATCATATTAAGACCGTTCAGGTGAAGTGGCTGCCACTATGAGGCTGGACATGTGTCCTGCACTGTAAGCTTGAAGTGGGAGTGAGCTTTATTTCTTAATTACATTATCTCTTTATCGTTATATTAGATTTCTATTGACTTGAAATCTATTTACTTCTTTTAAATATACACAAGGGAGCGTTGCACAAATGAATCAATATTAGACATTGTATCCCTGTAATGGATTATTAGATAAATATAAAGAATAAAAAGCATAAATGTGTGGTACTGTTACAGATGAATACAAGTGCCAGAGATATAGCTATAGAGCCTGATTACTCTGACCAAGGTGGATTTTATTTATTCAACCTAAATATCCTAAAAACCAAGTTTGAAGAAAGATGATATGTCAGTGACCCAAACCCATGAAGAGGTAAAGAAAAGGAAGAGTGGCAGTGATGGAGGTATGTGCCCAACATTGCAAGTTTATCACCCTCGCCTCCTCCTTGCTCATATCGCTGGAATGTTCCTCTGCGCTGTGTCCCTGACATTCTTATAAGCTCGTGAAATAAGGTCATGATATCTGTTGTCGAAAATCTGCTGCCGATGCAAAATTCTTTGACCGTGATCAGATTGTCTCCTATCTTCGCTGTCTGTTATGGTGTGTGACGGGCAGGGAGACAGGTGAGAGTACGATGCAGGCAAACATCCTTTAAGGGGTGAGGTTTATTAGCATAAAAAATGAAAAAAATATGCCAGTGGGAGGCAGCCATCCTCCAATATTCCCAAATGCAGAGTACGTGCACAGCAAGTTTGTCCTTTCCCTCCTCTTCACCTTCTTGCTACTGCAGCTGCAAACCTCAAGCACTGTGTGGCGCTGATCGCCCCCTGCTGGTGTGTGGCGCTGATCGCCCCCTGCTGGTGTGTGGTGACTTCCGTGTGAACTGTTCATCATGGATATGCAGCCTGCAATCAAGTCAAGCTTCATGTTCTTGCAAAAATATATGCATCGTTTCGGATAGCATGGATTCATTCATGATGACAGTTATTCGCTTCTTGAATAATTGAATGTTCATCAGGCACGAAGAGGATCCAAGTAGCACTGGGCTATCTTGAAAACATAAAAAAAAGAGCAGACAATCAGTCAGTTTAACGACCAGACAATCAGTTTAATATGTTAATTTTTCAAGGAAGCATGACGTAACACATTTCTGATGCCAGATTGCAGGTGCAATTTTTTACAGCGTCTGGAGGACATAGTCTCAAAAGTCATGAAAGCATATGCCAAACAGACAGACGGCATTGCACTGGCAAAGAGGAATCGTGGGCACAATTCGAAGCTCACAGCAGATAGACAGACACTTATCAGGACAGCTGCAAAACTCCACAAAATAAAGCCTTGAAAATCACAATAGAAATTAGCTAGAAACCCAGGCTTGGGAAAACCTGCATGTGGTGAGTTTCACACAGCTGGTGGTAATGCCAAGGCTGACATGTGGAAGCCGTTTATATCCAAGGCCGGTGCACAAAGACACCCTGAGCAATGGGGAAATGACTCATCTCTCACCTTTTTCTCTTATAACTGGATTTGTTTACATTTGGAGGAAGCCAAAAGTCAGTGACCCAACAATATGGGGGATTCATTATGGTGCAAGCAGCCGCCTTGTAAGAGGACTTAGATCTGATGGTTGCTGTGGATGGTCAGAGGACTATTCCAGGATGATAAACACACAATGCACTCTGCTAAAGAAATCCAGGAGAAGGTTAATAAATGCCAAGTTGAAGTCAAATTCCTTCCGGGGCCTTACAAATGACCATATCTAAAAATCATTGAATTTTTTATGGGAGCAGAAATACAAAGTACAGATATTTTATGGGTTCCACCAAAATTAAGGTAGCTGATTATGAGAAAGATCTCGGTGTGTATGTTGATGCTTCCATGTCCCACTCTCTCCAGTGTGGAGAAGCAATAAAAAAGGCTAATAGAATGTTGGGTTATATCTCTAGGTGTGTGGAGTTTAAGTCAAGGGAGGTGATGTT
>JAODKE010000041.1:9065211-9093594 GCA_026779605.1 Mormyrus hasselquistii
GTCCCCGAGGGGCAATTAAAGTCACACAGGGCAGTTGAAGAAGGACAGGACAAAATGACATAAAGTGCATCAGTATTTGAAAGATGCTGTGCAAAATTGCAGTCCACAGAAGCCTTCTGTAAACAGTCTTTATTCACAGCTGGAAGTGAACACATGTAGAAATATTTACAGATAGTGAGAACAACGGGAGCTGATGTTAACATTCTGTTAACAATGTACAATTCTCTCAGGACAAAATGTCCTTTTTTACACTAATCAGTCATAACATTAAAACCACCTTCCTAATTTTCTGCAGGTCCCCCTTGTGTCGCCAAATCAGCTCTGACCCATCAAGGCATGGACTCCGTAAGACCTCTGAAGGTGTCGTATGGTATCTGCCACCAAGATGTTAGCAGCAGATCCTTCAAGTCCTGCAAATTGCGAGGTGGGGCCTCCATGAATCAAACTTGCTTGTCCAGCACATCCTACAGACGCTTGATCAAACTGAGATATGGGGGAATTTGGAGGTCAAGTCAACACCTTGAACTCTAATTTCATGTTCCTCAAACCATTTCAGAACATTTTCTGCAGTGTGGCAGGGTGCATTATCCTGCTGAAAGAGGCCACAGCCATTGGGGAACACCATTGCCATGAAGGGTGTTTAGATGGGTCGATTGTATCAAAACAACATCCACATGAATGCCAGGACCTAAGGATTCTCAGCAGAACATTACCTAGAGCATCACACTGCCTCTGCTGGCTTACCTTCTTCCCATAGTGCATCTGGGTGCCAGTTCTGACACTCACATCCCCATTGTAAGTGCTTTAAGCAGTGGACAAGGGTCACGACGGGCACTCCGATCAGTCTGTGGATACGCAGCAAGCTGTGATGCACTGTATGTTCTGACACCTGTCTCATAGCCAGCATTACATTTTTTTCAGAGTAGCTTTCCTGTGGGATCAGACCAGATGGGCTAGCCTTTGCTCCCCACGCGCATCAATGACCCTTGGCTGCCCATGATCCCGTCGCTGGTTCACCGGCTGGCCTTGCTTGGACCACTTTTGGTAGCTACTGACCATTGCATACCAGGAACACCCCACAAGACCTGCTGTTTTGGAGATGCTCTGACCCGGTTCTCTAGCCATCACAATTCGGCCCTTGTCAAACTGGCTCAAATCCTTCTGCTTGACCATTTTTTCTGCTTCCGTTACATCAGCTCCAAAAACCGATTATTCATTTGCCTGATATATAATGGGACCCTCGACAGATGCCAATATAATGAGATAATCAATATTATCCACTTATCTATGTAATGGCTGAGTGGTGTATAAAATAGTATCACAACTAGATGTGCAAAAACTCAGCATTGTGCTGGTTCCCATGCCAGCTGTCCTTGGTATAATCTTTTCAGTTTTTAAAATATCTTTCCAGCTGCCTTGGCTGTCTCCTTATCAAGTAATTCCTTAAGACACAGAATTCATTGCTTTTATATTTTCCCACATTACATTACATTACATATCCACCCAACTAGTCTTCAAGATATTTTCCTCATTAGGAAAGTCTTTAGGTTTCGTTCTTATCACAGATTATAAAACCAGTTCTAATATTAGTAGGATCATCTCCACTGTGTAATGAGAGATCATTAGATGAGGTTGCAAGGTTAATAAATAATTAATACTTTACTGATCTCCATTGGGAAAATCCTCCTTATGTCACCTCCACCCTGCTATCTGTAGGTGAGAGTGAGCTGTCCATTCAGGGCAGCCATCTGTTGCAGTGCCCAGGGAGCTGGGGGTTAAGGACCTTGTTCAAGGAGGCCAAGCTTTGACTGCTGACCTCCTGATCACAGGCACAGAGGTTTAGGTCACTGAGCCACACGCTGGCCCCCAATAGACATGTAATATATGAAGTACTTAAGAAACCGCAGCATAATCTTGAGAGACACTTAATAAACCAGCAAAGATGAAAAGGACCATCCAGACTGTTATCAGCAACACATCCAAAACCCAGGGTCTGCCATGGTCTGGAGTCGTGTCAGCGCCCTTGGCGAAGGTAATTTATACTTCTGTGATGGCACCATTAATGAAGAAGTGCAACATATACTACCAGCAAGATGTCATCTTTTCCATGAATATCCATGCATTTTTTCAACAAGACAATGCAAAACCACATTCTGCTGGTTACAGAAGAAGAGGCCACGTGTAGTGGACTGGCCAGCCTGCAGTCCTGACCCGTTCCCAACAGAGAATGAATGGAGACCCCATACTGACCTGTCCCCAACAGAGAATGAATGTTACACACCTTAAGACGTCTTTGCAGAAAGAGTGGGACAACATAACACCTGAAGTGCTTCACCCCTTGGTATCCTCAGTGCCAAAACATATTTTAAGTGTTGTGAGAAGTAATGGCAACATTACATAGTAGCGAATGCTGCACTGTCCCAACTTTTTTTGGAATGTGTTTCAGGCCTGAAATGTAGGAATGGATGTATATTAACAAATTAGATGAAGCTGAGCAGACAAAACGAGAAATATCTGGTGTTCATGCTGTCTGCAATGAAACAAAAGTCCAAGTAAATTTCAGAATCACTGCACTTTTTTATTTGCATTTCCATACTCTCTCAACTTTCTGGGGTTGTATCTAATCTGCTATATTTTGCAAAACGGTAATAATACAATCCTAAGTAATAATACAACTATATACAGAATAAGAAAAAGCTTTTTCTCTCATCTTTACAATCCCAGGACTGCAAAATATAAGAAATTTAAGGAAAGTCAAGATGACAGTTAAAACCGAAGGAGACAATGACTACAACTTACAGTGCAATCGCAGTGACATTTCCTTGTCAATATTAATATAACTTCCATCCATCTGTCCATGAATCTATTTTTCAACTGCTCGTTCTTATCAGAATTGTAGGATTTCTTCTGGAATTCCTGTTCTAGAAAAGAGCATGTCGGGTGAAACATTCAGCGCATTACCAAGTAATAATTCCTTATTCAATTTTAGAAATTAAATTCAGGAACACCAGGAGGAAAAAACAACTTCATATTAACTTTACACATCGAGGTTTATCTAAAAATAATTTGTATGACTGTGAGCTTTGTAAATTCGTTGTGGATAAAACCACTTGCTTGCACACCTTTGAGTTGATGACGTTAAGTACTGTGTCGTAAATATCCCTAGATATCTATTACATTTCTATAACCATTCTAGTGTCATGCTGTTGTACTTAAATTAATGCCAGCAGGGGGCAGGATAACACTCTGCTAAATTTACTCGTACAGAAACTGCATATATAATTCGGCAGTCTCTTCCTTTTTCATACAGCATTCTGAAGCACATGCTATGTTCTGCCCGGTGCGAAGTTTGGAAAGGTCACCCACATTACACAGAGAATACAAACTCAAAAACATCCATCTTCATTACCAAAACAAAATGGTTTATCTGGTGTGAATAACCACTGTCTTTACTTATGCACATTTAATACTTAATCATGAGAGTAACCACAGCAAGTCGATGTGTGTTTACAACTGGTTCCTGGACAGGAGGAATAATGCCAGTAGACTGAGTAAGGAACACAAACAGAATATATACTGTAGGCACTGAAGTAGCATTTGTCAGAAATGATATGTGGTCTTGAGCTCTGAAAATGACAAAATGGTGGAACCATGTGTGGACAAAGGTAAGACAGAGACAGCCATAGATCCGTTACGGGTAATGTAAACCTGTGACAGCCACAGCAAACTGAGGAGTATGGTGTGAGAAGGCAGAAGGACGGTGGCCATAATGAGACCCTGTACGAGTCTCCACAGTGAAGACACACTATAATATCACAGTACAACAATATAAAGATCATTGATAAATTAAATATGTGCCTTTCTGATGCAGTGATGATGTGTAATTCAGTTATTCCATTTATTCCAAGACTTATTCCATACTTAGACGATTTATTTAGCTTTATGTTTTGTTACCCCCCCAAAAACAATAATAATAATAAAATACAAGACAGAATATATTTGGATCATAGAACTTGTTAGATTCCCTCAAATTGTGGGAAGCCCATTTATGATGTCATCCTGCCTGGTACATATTTTATGACCAACAAAGCTAATGAATATTTTAAAATAGGCAGGAATTGCACCCTGTTCAAGATATGGTTAATTGTATAAAAGCCTATACTTTAGTGCAAAAGTAGAGACTTGTCTTGGCTGCATGATTACCCTGACAGTGTAAATTATAACAAAAGATATAAGCCAGGCTCAATTGATACAGCTATTACTAATGAAGTGATGAAGAGAAGGGTCAAAGTATTATTTACAGGCAACAAGGGAGATTGTGTCAGCATGAGCAACCCCCCCCCCCCGAATTTCAGCCAGGAGGAACTCTCAGCTGATCTCGGAGAGTGCACCTGTATAAGATATATCCCCCATGCTGTTTAGCTAAGTGAGAGATGCTAACAGTGGGAGGTCAATGGCCATTTTCAAGGACACTGACCTGTCAGTGGAGGGTTTATTGTATCACCTAAAATGTCCACGAAATGCTTGTACTGCTTACTTGCGATGCACCATACATCACGTACACTTCAGCATCGTTTTTGGAGGGGGGGTTAAAGTTGCCAAGGTAACGAGGCTGGATGGCAGCATGCCTAATGCGTTAAAGGAGTATCTTTACATTCATCCATAAGAAGCAGATTGAGACTGAAGAAAATAACATTTACTTTTACTGCAAACCAGACATTGTGTCACAAATCATACATTTTACAATTTACATACATTTAACATGAATAGTCATAAGCATACCCTTTAGTTTGTTTAATATACATTAAAACAGAACACATAATGTACAAATTAACTTAAATACAGGCACACATCAATATTAAATGGAATGAAAAGTTTAGACAAAGCAATGTCCAACTTTACAATATTAACACATAAATATGCAATGGAAGACTACAGGAGGCTAGCCATATCAAACATGGTCTAGAGTTTTGGTCCAAGTCCTTATTTACACCAAACAGTAGCAACACCCTTTTCAACCATCTTGTAGCATCGCCAACGAAGGATTAAACTGTAAAACTACGGAAAAGCAGAATTAAGAGGCGAAACCAAAGTTGCAGAGTGCCAGTCTCATTGAACGAATGCTCCGGTGCCAAGACCTCCACACTGGTATAGTTCAATGAGGTTCCAAGAAGTTCCTCAGATTCTGCAGTTGACGATCAGTGGAAAACTGCTTCAAGTGGAGACTAGCTACTTTCACAATGGACCAAAGGCACCCTACTAATGTCCTCCAGGTCACATTCGATTCAGGGTTTCCAGCTTTCAGTATATCGGAAACACACGAATCAGAGCTGTCTGTGTCTTCTTGGAGGTCCTGGCCCCAATGTAGTTCCTCTACCATGACACTACACAGGTCTTGTGATAGAGTTGAGAACTGTGCTTATGGAAGTCTTAGCGGACCTCATTCAGTGTTAAGGCCAAAGAGCTGCCTTAAGCGATGTGCAAATTTTTCCCCTTGCTGTGGGACAAAGTCAACCCGGTTTTCCAATCCAAGGCTGTGACTACAGGTAGGAGTCCATGGAGGGGGCATAGGAGAAGCCAAGAAAAGCCTCAGCTGCCTCCTGGATGCTGGAGGTGACCAGGGCACTGTCCGGGGAGCAACCGATGGAGCTAGGAACAGGTTCATCTGTGAACTCTGGGTCAAAGTGCCTCAGGTCATTAGGGCCACTCTGCAACATGGGCAAACAAGGCATTAGAGATTTACGGCAATAGAAAAACCAACAACAGTCTGATATGCCTGAAACATCTGCAAGCAAAGCAAGGCATCTCACTTACCACATTAGGGTTGAAAGGAGGGGTTAGTTTCTTGGCATTCAGATCATCCCAGTTGATTGGAGAGAAAAACATGTGGTCTTTGATCTCAGTCTGTTGAAAGAGCACAGGTGTTATGAGGGTATGCTTAGCCGAAAGTACAGCTGGGTGACGGTTTGGAGGGTAGTAGAGTGTAGTGCTCCTAACTGTTAGGCCTGATCATAGTTATCTGGGGTGGGGGGAGGAAAGTACTTACAAAGTCCTGGCTGCAGCCCAGCCGCTTACTGCGGTCCTTCTGGAGAAGGCCCTCCAGGAGATTGCGGGCTGCGTTGGAGATGTTAGGCTTTAGCTGCAGTGGCTTGTTCAGGATGTTGTCGTACATCTCGGCCGTGTTGCGACTGTAGAATGGAGGCTGTGGACACAAGACTGCAGGTTATCCTCTGCTCACCCAGACCACCTGAACAGAAATGTCATCAGTACCTCAGGGATCCTGAGGTCACTGTAAAACTGCAGTCTACTCACCAAACCATACAGCATCTCATACAGCACAGCCCCCAGACACCACCAGTCCACTGTCCGGTCATAGGGCTGCTTGTGCAAAACTTCAGGGGCCAAGTACTGTACAACAGAAAACAGGGTCTCAGTTTCCGGCTTCCAGCATTTCAAGCTACACAGCGATCACCAGAGCAGCCAAAAGAGATTTAAAGAAAAAAAAATTTAGAAATTAAGGTACCGTACCTCTGGAGTGCCACAGAACGTGGAGGTGGTTCCGTTGGGCTCGATGTTCTCCTTGCACAGGCCGAAATCCGTCAGCACGATGTGACCCTGAGAGTCCAACAGGATGTTCTCCGGCTTCAAGTCCCGGTACACGATGTTGAGTGAGTGCAGGTAGCCCAGTGCGCTAGCGATCTCCGCGGCGTAGAATCGTGCTCGTGGCTCCAGAAAGCAGCGCTCTCTCTGAAGGTGGTAGAACAGCTGGAAAGAAAAGCGGGAGGGTTAGGGGCTGCTCCACTTCCAGGATCGCAGCAGACAGAATTAGCTGCCTCATGAACCAGGCACACAATTGGAGGAAATGACCTTGAGGTCCACGTACAACTTTTTCTTCCTTTCCCCCCCACACACAAACTTTGCCAACCAATGCAGTTACTAAATCTGGAGAACTTCTGCCCGATCCCCACCCAGCAACATCCTGGGACAAATTATTCCCCTTTTAATGAGTGGAGAGAGAAAGAGGATCTATCACAGTTTCTCATGACAGGATTTCCCCTCGCGTCAGACGGCCTCTTTACCTCTCCTCCATTGATATAGTCCAGGACGAAGTAGAGCTTGTCTGCAGTTTGGAAGGAGTAATGCAGCCCAACCAGGAAAGGGTGCTTCACATTCTTCAGCAGGACATTCCTCTCCGACATTATGTGCTTCTCCTGGAATAACCAGAGGTTAAGATTTTTTTTAGAAAAAAACATAATGAGCAGCATTTTTAGGTAACCAGGTCCTGACTTTATGGGATACATGAATTACATGTTCAGGGGAAAAAAAAAGAAATTAAATGTTATATCAAAGCAATAAAGACAATGTGCTTAAATGTGTTTGTTAATTGTTTTACATCTCCCTTATATGCTTGCCTTTGAAGTGATGCAATTTCACACTAAATTAGTAAATTACCTCCTTCTTCTTTAAGATGGCCTTCTTCTGTAACACTTTCACGGCGTAGAATTGGTCGTCTGTCCGGTGTCTTGCCAGAAGTACTTTCCCAAAGCTGCCTTTCCCAATTACTTTGAGGAAGTTGAAGTCTGAGGGCTTGGCAGTGGGGTTCGAAGATGGCCCGAGGTTGATCTGCTGTGACGGACTTGGCTGTAAGGAGGCAGTGAGAGAGAAGGGAGCAGGTTAGTGACCTTTTAAGGGACTGTACCTCCCAGGGACCCCCATGCATATGAGATACTTACAGGTGGAGAGGGGTTCACATTCAACAGCTCAGAATCCTGAGGGGAACCCATGTTCAGAATGGACTGGACTTCAGGGCTACAACAGGGCAAAAGGCAAAATGAACACTGCTGAGATCCTGCGCAATGCTAACAGAGCCTATGTTCCACAAAGGAGAACAAACACTATCTATGCAGGCAGCATGCTTTTCAAAACCATATGTTGCCTGAAACATAGCACAGAAGCTAATAATTATAAAATGTACATTTACTTTTGAGAAAATCTTAAAACACTTACTGTTTACAAGCGTATGAATTAGTAGCCAGCTTCTGAATGAAATCATTCAATCCCATTCTTCTCTGCTTCATAAAAGCTGCAAGGACAAAGAAATAAATTAATAGAAAAACATCCAGCATGCTTACATTCATAATCATAAAAGTCTGGACCGTTTATCTTTCTTGTTTAAAAAAAAAATAACGATGCATACCAGTAAGAACTGCAACAACTGCTCTCATTTTTGAATAAGTCATAGGCGACGAATCAGCCTCCGTAGTAACTGTCATTGCTCCGCACAGGGATATAATAGTACGACCACACCAATCAGCACGTTATGGCATACTGAACTAGAGTGAGCTTCTGCCCTAATTTATACGATGGCAGGGTGCAGGCGCGCATAGTAATATGATCTGGCGCTTGCGTTTCCCGGGGCGTGTCTTAAAGTTGAGTAACATTGTCTTGTACGAATCAAATTCAAGGGTCCCCAGACATATTGTGCCTGATTGAGGGTATTCAACACTTACACCAATCAGCGCCTAGCGCGCTGCGCTCTGTTGACTAAAATTCAGCTCCCTATTTGAATCACTTACGGGCCGAGCTCCGCCCACGGCTGACGTCATAACATACGGAAGCGTCCACAAGTTTCTGCCGAAAGTACTTGGTGTACTTTCGTGAAAGTACTTAACCGGTAAATTGCAGAATAATTCACGTAAATAAAGTACGCGTGTTTTGCTACACTAAAAAGTCTGTAACGGGTTTTCGGGCTGCCAGTATGCTATCCAAAAAGGATTTATTTCAATTAATCTAATAATTATTATCTCATAGTTATTGCTCACGGCAGCCATAACTGTATTTGCATGTTGCTTTTGGATGGCGAATTAATTTAATGGCAGAGAAAAGCTTTTAAAATACGTTTAATTTGCACATATTAAAAAAATCTCAGGTTATTTATTTAATGTTTATATGCATATAACTGCAAATATTATATTGTAGTCGCATTTATCCGAGACCACCAGAATTAAATAGGAAACTGATTTATATATTTGTGTAGCTAAGTGATTATTATAAGTAATAGTAGTATTATTTGTAGACAAAGAATCCATCCAGAGGGCCTGTAACTGGTTGAGGACTGGTTTTCCGGGAGTTTGTAACAGTTTCAACGTCTTCAAGTGAACAACTTCAAGTGAATATATATATAATTACTTTTTGTTAATAACAAAAGTAAATACAAGCTTGACACAACTAGATTTCGGCGGTATTAGCGAGAAGAGATGAATAGAACATTGCATAAGACCATTTGCAGCTGTAGGCATAGGACACGCGTAGCTAACATGTCGTAATAAGCACACCATAAATATGCATACAGCACACTGAGTATAGCAAATCTGTACCCAACTCAAAAACACAAGTGCACTGTCTCGCTGGATGTGGTGGGCTGAAGTGTTGAATTTCCAGCCTGTATCAGCTTGTTATAACCAGTTAAAGGGAACCATATGACGCATGACACCCGATTTATAGCAATACCATCGTCTGCACTGAATATCTCGGTGTTGAAATGTGGGATACTAGTTGTTCTCTCAAACGGCAGACATCGCGCAGTCGTTTAAAACGAACATTTCCTTTAACCACGAAGTCGTATGTATTGCCACAAAATTGTATCGAGTACTATGCAGGTTTTTTGGAAAACCGACAGATTACAAATGATTCAATTGTAAGGTTACTTCTTAAACGAGGCTACGTTTGATGTTAATATACGGATAGTACACCTGTGGAACTGCTTCACGCATGCCTGAGAGTAATATTAAATATACTTATTTTAACAGTATCGCATTTCGAATGTCGAGTGTCCCATAACAATTCGATAAATATTGTTTTGGATTAATTCCGAATGTTGTCACTAATTTTTTTCTTTACCTCCACATAATTCTCATGTTAAGTTTATGCGTAACTGCACTCTTCGCACTGGTTAAAAACGGAACTGCTATATTCTAGCGCAAACCTAAAAGTAATAAAAAATAAGAATATTTATCAATTAATCAGTATCTATACCCGCTTGTGCTTTTCTGTGTCGTGGATGTATACGGAATCCCGAGAATATTTATATACGTTTTAACTTAATTTAAAATTTTTAACTGTTGTATCGCAAAACGGTATTCATTTAATAGGTAGGATATTACAACTATCTATTCGTTAAAACTAACCTTTTAACTCTTCGATCCTCATTTTGCCTTCTTTTCCTACCTCGGAGTAGCAAATCCTCTAGCTAATTCATCGCAGGTAAAATGAACTCATTGACTGTCTCCGTAGTCAACACCCATTATCTCGATATATTTGCATAGGTCTATGTAAGAAAACTGTAAAACCAAATCAAATCTTGTAAAATAAAACTGGGCGTAGCATCAATGGACCTCATTCAGTTCATATACTAATTAACTTGGGCTACATACTTTCTGGATCCGATTTATACATCCAGCTATTTTTCAAAACGAATAAAGCCGATCAGAGAATTTAACATTCTATTTTCAGATTCACAGAGGTTAAAGAAACTTACATGTCAATGTAGATCGTTTGTCTTTCATCTGGCAAGAGAGCGCCTGCAGACTCTCGGTACCTCTGGAGATTTGTGGAAGGAATTTGCGCAAGAAGTAACATTCCATTTCTCAGTAGCGCCGCGGCGGATATCTCAGCCGGCGAGCACCGCCCACCCCTTTACTTTGTCCTCTGTTTCGGAAGAATGCCTCTGTGGCCAAGAATGCCGGCCACTTATGTCCCAAATTTTAGTTCCATTTCAAAGGACGGATTTAATTAATTTTCCTATATCAACCGAATACCCCCACCGGTTAATTAAATTACAAGGAGCTATTAATAGAACTCACAAACGCTTATTTTAGCAAACAATGATCATTAAAATTCCTTACGAATAATGCACGACTTCAAAGTGAGCCACGAAACAGAGATTCCCATTTAACAAAACATTTTAGGCCCGCCACTGACATAATTGTTTTAAAAATATTATTCTAGACAAGTTATATCGACCGCAGCCGTGACAATGACCATTGTTAACACTAGTCATGAAATTTGCGCCTTTGACATTGTGTTTGTGTTTTTAGGACAGATAAGCGACATGGCTGCGAGGGCTTGAGCAGGACCAAGCCAGTTCTCTTTTAATTGTTTTCTGTCACGCTTGTTGTGGAAGCGCTGCCTAAATTACAGGCGTTCTTCATTGGTGCAATAAAATCTGTACTTTACTTGCAATTCAACTGAATTGTTTTATAATTCGTGTTTGGGATCATAGACTCTTCCTAGTCACCTTTATGTGTTTTTGTTTTTAAGGCAAGCAATTGTATTAATATCCATGGGCAAATTCCAGTCATTATGGCGTTTTGCTGCAGCTTTTTTGCTCATCTGGTAAACATTAGGCAAACAAACGGGTCCAAACGTACGTACTTCATATTTGTGTCTCTCATCCCAGAACCGTATAACTCTTTTGCCGGCATTTGATTATATACTTTTTGGCTACTTGCTATTATTTATTCTTATTTATTCAGAGTGTATAAGTTTGTGATTTAATCATCTGAATGAAAACAGTAATTTGCTACTCTGCAATTGGAACACATGGTGTACTTCAGTAAAACATCTATTCAATTTTGCATCAAGCAGATCACCTATTATGGACTTTGTCAGTTTATAATAGTTCTGTCAGATGTTCAGTACTAGATCTACAGCTACATTTTGACCTTCAGTGCTAAGAGGAATGGCCATTTTGATTCAGTTACCTTGATGGAGGATACTGTCTGTATGCTAGTAACGAGAGCTGTTGGTAGCTGAAGAAGTTCCTATATATCTATTGCCACTTTTTACATGCAGAACAACATATGCATTAGCATGTGATTTTTTTTAATTAGCTAAAGGTCTGCCGTGGTTTTGTTTGATTTGTGATAAGTGTTGTGACATTTCAGTAAAGCTATCTTGAGTTGGCCAAGTTCAGGGCTGTATTGGATTAGTGAGGATCAAGGTGACATTTTAGTATAATTACACTTGATTGTTTAGGTTGAAGGCTACATTTCAACATGTACTGTATGCGCTGAATTTGTGAGGTTCCCCTCTAGATCCTCACAGATCCACCAGCGCAGAGGATTTATAGTGCCTGCTTTAACTTTTAACATCTTGTCTCATATTTCCCACAACACAAGACAAATCTATTATTCATCTGAGGAAACTTGATAAAGCATTCAATATTCTCCTTAGGATTTAAGTGCAGATCAGTCATAATTAGATTTTGTGTGTGAAGAATGCAAGGCTGTGAGGCTCATTCATAATACTTTTGACAGAATATTAAACATGAATTACTGGTATCCCTTCAGGGGTTTCCTATCTAGGATATCCCATCGGGGGTATGGCATTGGGGGTGTCCCATCAGGGGTATTCCATCAAGGGTATGCCCTGCCTCATGCCTTGTACTTTGATTGATAGGGTTCAGGCTCACATTGATTGTGTCCAGAATAAAAGGTACAGATGGATGGATGGATGGATGGACGGATGGACGGATGGATGGATCGATCGATCGATCGATCAATAAAATGATAATTATGTCAGGTATTGATGGCCTTAACTGGCTTTCATTCTCTCCAACAAATGGTTTGCTGGAGACCTGCTGTCCTATGGGTCTATAATCAACACAACAGGTTATGATGACATTTTAGATACTAAGCAGTTGTGCTGCATCCTCACAGCTGTACGTTGAAGGTTGTTTAATACTCTTCTGTACTCAGAGTATGCTCAGGCTTGTTCAGTACTCTCATATGCTTAGGGTTGTTCAGTACTCTTGTATGCTCAGGCTTGTTCAGTACTCTCATATGCTCAGGGTTGTTCAGTACTCTCGTATGCACAGGGTTGTTCAGTACTCTTGTATGCACAGGGTTGTTCAGTACTCTTGTGCTTAGTTCAGAAAAGGAAATCATTCCACCTACATATTTTAACTGAGCAGTAATGAGGGGAAAGGCAACAATCAGTTTGCTATGTATTATCTTATCTGTCAAGATCTTTATCAATACACATTCAAATGTTGATGAGGTTTTGGTTCATCTCAGTTAAAAGACATTATCTCTAAAGCAAGGCATCTCTAGAAAAACATTAATCACTTTTTATGGCACGTTTTAATGATCAGTTGGGTTTGTTCTGGAATTCCTCAATGGTTTTCAAAGGCTCAATATATAGATGAATAATCAATAATCAGAAAACCCTGGCTGCTAAAATCAGTCAGACTTAGAGAGTTCCTATTCACTTCAGTTCAGGTTGTTTCACTCTGCACTTTCCATGCCCGTTTCCTACCCAGTGCGGCCAGTCGAGCAGGCAGCCGGGAGTCTATATTCAGCGATGGTAAGACCTTCCCTTGGGAGCTCAGATTCATGAATGGATGGAAACGGTTTTCCATAGGTCTGTAAACATTGCATAACTAGGAGAGCCATTCACCGATGCCAAACCCTTAAGTGAGGAAAACCCCTTTATTTCCACAACAGAACGAAGCAGCAAGCATCATTCAGCTAACCGTGAAGCTCCCTTTCCGTATTTTGTGAACCAGCTGCAGTTCCAATACTCAAGGATGAACTCCCAGTAATCTTATTTTAGGGTCCTTTAATTTTTTCTTTAAAAGTTGCCCAGCTTACAAAATATTGAACGCAATTTGAAATAAACGTTCCCATTTACAGATATTAGGCCTGGGTGATTTCTGGCAGATTGTCGTGTATATATGATTTTGTAAGCACAGCATTCTGAAGAAAAATATATCGCGTTGTAAGGAAAATATTTCCAGCAAAGGGAACTTGGATTCACATAAAACATGTTATTCGTTTGAAGGTCATTAAAAGTCCACATATCTAGCAAAACGTGTTAATTATAAATGTCATTCAGCTGAAGGTATATGTATATGGCTCGACTTTGTGGTTGTTTTGATTCCCTGAATGTCTGTCACGTTTTTCACTTACACGGGGGCAGAAGTCACATTAAGCTTTATTGTAGGCTAGTCTGTGAGAAGATGACTGCAGTCATGTGGTGAAATTGAAATTTATCCTGATACTGTCACATACAGGAAGTTTGCAGAGGTCGTTCATACCAGAATCCACCTTTGCAAAGATAGCCTTATGCAAATAAATGATGTATCTTTATATATCTATAAAAACGTGCCATCAAGTCAACACAAGTGTTGTCTTGGATACTTATAAAAAAATACACCATATACACACACACACGCGCGCACACACACACACATATATATAATTTTTTTCCTCCAGGTTTGCTTTGGCTTTAAAATGAGTTTGTTATGCCAGTACTGGGAAAGAGAAAAAGTGTAATTTAGATTGAGGGTCATTTAAACAGTGAAGCAGCGGTTTATGTAGTTTATGGTTACCTGACACACAAGGGCCATTTATTTTTATTAAAAGGTCAATGAAGCCAGTGACACAGCATGGTGCATGTGTGCGTGTGTGAGTGTGTGCGTGTGTGTGTGTCCATGTGTGTGTGCGAGCGGGTTTACCTAACACAATGTCCCCATAACGTGATAAATATCCATTTTTTTCCCTTATGGGGATTTAAAAAAAAAAAAAATCGGTGACTGCTATGAAAAAACTTGTTTGGTTACTTACGGTTATGGTTAGGGCAGGGTAGGGGTTAAGGTTGTTATAGTTAGCATTAGCATTTTTCCCACTGAAATAAATGAGCGGTCCCCATAAGGATATGTTTACCCTACATGTGCGTGTGTGTGTGTGTGTGTGTGTGTGTGTGTGTGTGTGTTGAAAGGGGTGGGGGCACCTACTGTGTAAACTTACAGTAATCACCAGCGTGCCTCATTGGTCAGGACAAACACATAACCACTGTTTCCTTATGTTTTTCTTCCAGTGAGAAACAGGCTTCAGGTATAACAACATTTATTAAAATAGCAGGAAAAACAGCAATTACATTTCACCCTGCAATCAGGCAGGGCTGCGAGAGCATGTGTGGTGTGATGTGATCCAGGAGGCCCCGAGTTCTTACCTGAATCAGCAGTACAGCGGTAACTTATCTCGGGAAAACTGGAATAGTACAGATCCATTGCCTGTAACAGAGTCATATACAATGTATTAAATATCTATACTGAAACCTTTAAAAATGTCACACCCTGCACCCCCGCACCAATGCTGCTAATTGCAGGCATTGCTTGAATGACACCTCATTTCTTTGGGGTGAGAGGTCAGAAAAACCCGCTTCTTTGCCCTAGCGAGGTTCCTGGACACGGACTGGGAGAGGAACACCGCTTCACGACATGTTCTGTCTCCACCCAGTTAACACACGTCAGCAGCACTATCAGCCCCCGGTCGTGACGCAGGCAGCTGGAATGAACAGAGAAATAAAGAGGGATCCATCCCGAGACAGACCAGCCTATCAGGTACCAGCATACAGGTAAGGGACCCGAAGAGAGACGAGATGTCTGTACGTGGGTCGCCTGGTTGGCACGGTGAGACAGACAGGAAATTTAGGATCTGTCCTCAGTGGAAAGGCCCCAGATATACAATGCTTCATGGGTTACGTTATACATTCCTTTCCGGTCATTAGAAAGGAATAAAACAAACAGACATCTAATAAACTTGTGAGCAATATTTGCAAGGTTTCATAGTAAAAAAGTAAACAAGGAAGGATTTTGCAACAACAGAAAAAGTTTCTACCTTCAGTAACATACATAAGTCACACTTAAGCAATATATTATCTTAAGAGAAATCAAAAATTAATTATAGTTCTGAATGCACAAATCTATTTTTGCGAAAACATTCCTCTAAATATTAAACCTGTTTCTCGAAGGATTGAATTTTCGAATGCCCTTAAATTTCACGGTCTGTTGGATCATTCCATTTGCTGAGCAGGAAAAAAATATTTGCTTCATATAGTTTTTGAGAGATGAGCTGTTGAT
Source organism: Mormyrus hasselquistii (assembly GCA_026779605.1). Taxonomy (NCBI): domain Eukaryota; kingdom Metazoa; phylum Chordata; class Actinopteri; order Osteoglossiformes; family Mormyridae; genus Mormyrus; species Mormyrus hasselquistii. Next base: position 9,081,137 of record JAODKE010000041.1, read on the forward strand.
AGTAAATGAGCCTTTGGGAAACATCTCTCCATTGCATGGTCAGCCGGTTCCGGCTCACTGGACTAGCCAATTAGACGCACCCTATCTCATATGGTCCCGCCCCAAGTTGGCACACTCTCTTCCGTTTTCCATTACAGCACTGAAATGGATACACAGTACTGAGGCCCATTGTCCCGACTTTGTAGCCATGGCAACTGCGAACTAAGACTTTTAAAATTATTTTAATTATGCACACCAGCTAGTTGGGATCCTGTTGTGTGCTGAATGATTTAAGAGAGATAAAATGCTGCAGTCTGCCATGGGAACTGCTTTCACTTCAGGCAGAGAAGAAACTGCCCCAAGATCTAAAAACTCTTCCTTCTGGAAAAGCCACTCATTATAAAGTAGAACAAAGGTCCAGTTTAATGTTATACTGGTACAGCACAGAAGCCATTCAGAGTAGCACACTGGGACTTCAGGGAATTTGAGCAAACCACCTTTTGGTAACCTTTGTATTTCTACAATGAATAAAGGAACAGAAAAATACTTCTTAGAGAGATAAACCATATTAACATCTTTCCCCTATTTAAAGGTAAAATATTGTTTTAATTTTTACCAGAGCATTTAAGAAAACAATGCTATTTTGCATTTAAGGGTGACCAATCAGCATTCGATGGCATTCACCTTTCGATTACCACAGAGCGCAGAGAAAACAATGCTTGGTGTATTCAAATGTACTTTATCCTACCTAATCATTCATAAACGCTTCTCCTGGAACCACCATACTTTGATATTTGCCTATAGTCACCAGCATCTGATTTGAATAACTCTGAAACCTATGTAGTAATTAGTTTTACAATCGAATGTTTCATAACATCCTGATAACAGGACGAACTGTGAACTTGTGTGCAAGAAGTGTAGCAATGTCCTACAGTATTTATTATCAGTCGAATTCTCTACTAACATTTCTGTCTCTCTCTACACGGGAATATGCCCTTGGTTCTTTGTCATTAGCTCAGTTATCACTGATTGCTATTATGGTCTTGTGTTTGAGTTCATTGAGATGTAAAACCCATGACATTGTAAAGTCACAGTCTGCTTAAGATAATTCTAATGGGAAATGAGGAGCATTCAATTTCAGTCGTTGGAACGCTTCAGTCCAACTGATTGAAGTCGGATATCAGTGAGAATCATTCGATCAGATATCATTTCATTTTTTTGTGTTCTGTCGAAAATTCCGAATAGTATGAATGAAATGAAGAATGGAATATAGAGTTACTAACTGATCACATTTAAATGGTTAAAGTCGTATTTCTCTTATATGTTTCATAACTAATGAAGTAATACTTTTGGTGATTCCCGGTGGCAAAACTAGCATAAGAATGTCTGAGATTCACTCGGAATGCAAGATTGATAATGTTGTACTTAAAACCCTTTATATGTACAGTGTGGTCTATAAAATATGAATGCTTTTTTAATATTGCGATTTAAATTGGACATCAACTTACCCAAATGTTAATACAAATGTAAATGCAAAGTTGAATGTTTATGAGAAATCACTATGGCTGCCCTTATTGCAGTAATAAAGGGATAGTTGCAGTTGTAGTAGCTAATGGAGATTAATCCCTGGTAGGACCCGGGTTTCGTGTCCCACGCCGGCCTGCGCACTAGGGGAGGGCTCACCTGTGCACGCTCACGGGGCTGCCAGTCCTCCTCCATGGTGTAGGCCACAATAGGCCCACTGCAGATACAGCACTCCATCATGATGGGCGTGGCCAGAAGAGGCGTGGTCCTCACAGACCAGGGGCAAATAGCATGGTCTTCCACCTCCTGTTCCCGGCAAGCGGCCTTCTGCTTGCCATCTCCATGGTGACGGTGCAGCATCCTCCACTTCCTTACCTGGATTCAGGATAAACCGCAAAGTTAGCAGCAGAAAAGCAGGTAGTGCTTTCATTTAAACTCAGCAGTGTAGAGTGGTGTTTCCCAATCCAGTCCTCAGGGAACTACAGACGGTTCACGTTTTTGTTCTTTCCAAGCTCCCGATGGACCGTCTGGCAGTGAGCTGGGAGGGAGTAAAAATGTGGACCGTCCCTGGACTAAATTGGGAAATACTCATCAAAGGTTCTACTTCATGGGGGGCTTGGCGGGGGCCAATGCAGGTAATGATTAAACCACGATAAGTGGTTTATGGATGGATAAATGGATGGATGCATTGGTTTTTGTTTTTTTCTTCATGCAATTGCCCAGCTAATATTCATTCAATATAATTTAAAATTGATGGTTCATCACTCATTCGTAATTGGCCAGTAAAATCTTACAGATGTTTAGTATCACATAAATTCTTATTCTCCTTTGCATGAAAATGTAAATCTTGTCAATGCATATAAATATATATTTTTGTTCATCACCACCCTTTCTTAAATATAGGTACTGCCTGGCTGGAATTTTAACATAATCTGCTGTAAAACTTGACTGCAGAAACCGTGCTTTCATTCTTTTTACTCACTCTAGTTTTCTTCATAATTACTCCTAAAATTTGAATTAATACTTATGCTATGAAAAAAGTAATTAAAGGCACTTGTCATTTAGTGAAAAACCCTCCTCATGAGTTAATGATCACCCACATGCCATGAGCAGAGGCTTTAGGGTCATAAGCCAAAGCTCCCTACACAGCTCATTCAGCCGACTGCTACCAGATTGTTATTAACAATAGAAGCAATCTATGCTTTCTTAAGGAACAATAGCTACCTGACCTAACCAATAAAGTCAGGCACCGTGCCTTCTAATTTTAGTAACAATTTTATGTATTTCCTTAATAACAACATTAATAATATCAGACTTCAAATCTACACAATAATCATTAACTCGTATAACGGTGTGAGTCTCCACAGACTGTGTGTACCCTTCCAGCAAATTTTACCTGGTCAACGGAACTAGAACCAAAATAATTAGAAGCTGAACTAGAATTCCATCCATCCATCTATCCATCCATTTTCTGTATCCGCTTATCCTATTCAGGGTAGCTGGGGGTCCGGAACCTATGCCAGAGGCTACGGCCGCAAGGAACAACAAGAATTAATTCAGAAAACCAAGCCCACTGCATGTACACTCGATACTAACCCCACTAAATTACCCAGGAAGTATTCAAAGGATATATACTTAATTACCACATCCCTAATCCCACGGGAATCACTGCTGGGGTCTTTATTGTTCTCCTTGTCCCACTTGCTGCCTCTCAGAAGGATACTACGAAAGCATAAAATTAACTTTTGTTCATATAAGCTGGTGACATACCTCTCAATTGCAGCGAATGACCATACATCTGTAATTGCCCCAGGAAAATGCCTTAATGAGGTAAAGCGAGGCAAGAAAGATAATTATCCGTCTTTAAACACTGATGGAACAGACGCCCTATTACTAAGAGGTAATAGCACCACTCATATTGTCTTGTTATCAGCACTTAACTTCAAGGGCTTTACAGTTGTTCCTGAATCAGCTCGGAACCTAGTTGCAATTTTCAATACAGACCTTTTGTTTGACTCACATAATTCCCCATCTAGGACTTAAAGTTAAAACAGCTCAGAATCATAGTATCATAGTTTAACAGTTACACTAGTGGCCAAAATTGTGGAAACACTTAGCATTTTTGGCATCACACTTTAAAATATTGGCAGTGATATTTATAAACCATCAAAGAATGTTTACAAATATCATACACTGGCCGATTAAATAAGTAAGTGGAGTAATTAGAATAAAGTTCCCCAATCTCTAAAAATTGGAAGTGTTTCCACAATTTTGGCCACTAGAGTATTTATATCTGGCAGATTAAACTACTGTAATGGTCTACTGTCACAGAGTAGAACTCAACAGCAGATTTAAAATAGCAGCTAGAAAGCGTCGATGTGACCCCATTACATCTATTCCACTGTCCCTCCACTGGCTTCTGGTTAAGGACAGGATGGCGTTTAACATTCTTCTGCTTACTTCAAGGCAGGAAAGGAACCGGCCTCTTATTTAGCTGAATGCAGAATAAAGACTGAGACCAGTGAATCCAGGCTTTCTTGCAATTCCTCACGTAAATAAAAAGGCTGTTGGCGGAAGAGTCTTCCGCTCCTTCGTTGTCTTGTGGCTATTATTCAGTATTATACTATTGTTACCCTAAACTGTCGGATATCATTGACTGACTGTTGTTTCATTCCTTGTCAAGTGGGGGGAAAATTATTCATCAAACCTATTTCTTTAAACTTCAGTGAGATTTTCAAATCAGAGAAATTTCATTCAAAGCAACAGTTAAAATCTTTTTTTGCAATTTTGCTTTTTGGTGTAGAAACATAAATGCGGAAACAGCTGTCACGTTTTCTTTTATCTGGGTAAGTAAAAAGTTCAGTCGCTGCAGTTTCCTGCTCACCACAGTGCTGTATGAAATCCCTGCCAATGAGAAAGCTCTCGCACGCTGGAAAACTGGAACAGAACAGAGTTCAAGGTCTCTGTAAGTCTGGGTCATATCCATTTCCAAAAAGTTACGTAACCTGCATCTCTGACACACTTTCTATTAGCTTATTTGAAGTATAAAATCGTACCTAATGACCTATTATGTGCCTAATATACCTCATATCTGCTAGTTTTTTTTTTTTGCATAAGCCAAAGAAAAGAGCTCCTCACGGCCCTTTGTCAGAAAGCCCGCAAAAAGGAACAGCGAGAGCAGGAGTAGAAGAAGTGTCCATTAAAAGGCTCCAAGGAGACACTCACAAGATAGAATGAGGACTTGGCAGAGAGCATGGGCCAGGAGAAGTGTCTCCATGAAGTACATTAGTGGCCAAAATTGTGGAAACACTTCCAATTTTTAGAGACTGCAGAACTGTATTGCAGTTACTCCAGTTACTTATTTAATTGACCAGTGTATGTTACTTGTAAAATTCTTTGATTGTTTACAAACATTACTGCCAATATTCATGTAGTAATTTTTAAAGCATGATGCCAAAAATGCTAAGTGTTTCTACAATGTTGCCCACTAGCGTAGCTATAAATGGCAAAAAATTGTGGATCTGACATCAAAGGCACATGTAGTAAGAATGAGTGTCATATTCTTAGATGTAGAAAAAACATCCCAGTTTTATATCACAATATGTTTAAAACCAAATAAAGACTGATTCTACAAATGCACGTTTATTAAAAATCAAAAAAAAAAAAAAAAGTAGTGTCAGCATATTCCATTCATAATGTGGATTTGTACTGAACATCTCCAAAGGCTAACAGGGAAATAGTGGTGGAAGATGATATAAGAAACACAAGACAATGTGCTTGTGTGCACCTGGGCCAGCTGGCGAGATGAGCCTCTGTCCAAATGATGAGTAAGTGGAATCTGTCACAGGAGACTGACCTACAGGCCATTCTTTGCTGGGCCATTTTCCCAGCTGAAGGTAGCAGCATTTCAATGAACCAACAGGTTCCAGGTTGCATAATATTAAAACATACTATGTGATATAGAGTTACTGTATATTTGGCTGAGTTTAATACCATTGCATTTACCGTAGCAATAGCCTGCTTTTTCTGACGTGGGCTGTTCCTGCTTCTTAAAGCTCACACACCCTTTCAAGGTGATTTATTTGTTCACTATCAGTGCAAATGCTTTTTTTTTTTGTTTTCCTGTACAATTTATCTGATTGTAATCCATTTTTCCCCCCTGTTGCCCTACATTCATAATTAAACAGTTTAATGCAGATGAGCACGGCCCATTCAGAATTATGCCTCCACACTTCCACACAAATTAGAGCCGCTCTTAGGCATGTTAAAGCTAAGCTCACTTCTGTATAGACAAGGACTCTGCTCTGTAACTAAAGTTCTAAAACCTTCCACAACCATGTCAGGCACGGGCTCATTTTCAATGGGTTGCAGCTCTCCAAAGAACTCTGAGATCAGACAGACAGTATAGGTCATTTTCTGATATTCTACTGTATGACGAGATTAAAAATGCGGGACTGGAATACACCAAAGGGCTCCCAGGAAAACACGAAGAAAAGTAGCATCTGCTCAGTATTTGACAGATAATACTCTAGAGGCTTTCAGATGACTAAGTAAACCCCAGAATAGACTTCTAAAGTGCTGAAGGCTACGACCAGTATCAGGGTAAGTCTCCCGATGGAACCACTACGGTTTTGCTCTGTTCCCTATCTGATCACCAGCAAGCAAAGATACCAAACAAATGCATCACTTCAAAATGTATCTTGGAGAAGGTCGCTTGTGCCATAGAAATATGGTATCATACAGCATGTTGCATGAAGAATACTGGGATGTATGGGAATATGCACTTTAAATTATTTGTGAAGTTGTCTTATCAAATTGCGTCTGAATTCCTGTGTAGTTTATGGGCCTTATACTGTATAAGAACTCCTACTTGGTAAAGTTGCACAGCAAACAAGGAAACAAGGAATATGTATAATGCATAAAAATCAGCTGTGACAAGTCATTTTCTGTCCTCTCTGTGTGGAATTTGGGTCTGTGGGTCTACGGTTCTTTCAAGAAGACAGTGCATGCCCCAGAAAGAGCTGCCCCGTGTTTACAGGATCAGTTAGGATGTGAAGAGGCTTTAACCATTACCTACATTAACTGAAGAATTTGGCACCAGCCACTTCACTGGAAACCCAAAGATAAGAAAATCCAGCAGCTCTGGCGCTATAAAGAATAAGCAGAAACTCGCAGAAGCAGAGCAGAGAGCTAACTTTCCCCAATTTGCACATACGGTGAATATAAGCAAGGAAAACCTCTGTTACATAACTAATTCCCCTATGTTGAAGTTTCTTTCTCACTCAGGAAGCCTTGCAGTAAACATTGACCTGTAAATGTATTCTGAATGCAAAAGCAGCCTGAGTTCTCAGAAAAGGAAGCAAGTTTCTGGGGAAAGCCGTCTGCTTCCCCGAACGTAAAGTGGCTCTGAGGCATGCGCTCGTAGAGAATGAACACTTTAATTGCTCTTTCCAAATAAAAGGTAATGCACATTGCTGTGTTGCTCTGTGCACCTTCACCCATAGACCATGCATGAGACCTTAGACTGGCCTTGAAGGTTGTCTCAGGTCAGCAAGTGATTCCAGCTCAGTCTGAGCTCCCTATAGACTGGAGAATGGAAAAGTGTCTCTGACAGCAGAGTTATGTAACCTCTATCCTGGGGACACTTTACAAGTGCAAGTGCGGAATAATTTCTAATAACCAGTTATCTGCATATGTGCCTGTAGCTGCAAGAGGCCTTGGTATTGTGAAAACTAGCAGAAAACAGATATGGTGGCAAGGTTGCACAAGCATTTGATAAAAAAGACACATGACTGAACATTGCAGAGTTATAGTCTAGGAAGAGCTTTACTGTGGACCCCTAAACACATAATCAGCACATTCAGAGTTTGCATAGTTGTGGATTAAAGTATAAAGAATGATCGTGTTCTATAATTTGCTTCAAGAATTCCATCTACAACTTAGCATCACCATGAGGGCTTTGGCGTATAGGAGGAAGTCAATGTAACAGCAGGTGTTTTACCACTGAACACCTGAACACTTTCAGAATTTCCTCAGAAAGGAGAAATTAATCAGCCTTTTAGGTCACTGTGGCTGAATGCAACTGCCTGGTCGGTACATAAGAGGGTTTTTTAAAGGAGTATTGGAATGCTGCATATGAAATGAGGTACAGAAATTCCGGTGGCGTACGCCAAGACAGGGCCACCAAGCGACACGCTGAGAATGACCCCAAACTCAGCCCCACGACCATGACCGTGGCCATGACCATGACAGGTTACATCCAGAAGCACAGCGCAGAAGGTGGGACATTGTGACCGGTCATATCAATAAGCACAGAGCAGCAGATGGCACATATGATAGGCGATTCTCAGGACATAAGGCAGCACACTGGAACAGGCCATATCAACGAGCACAGAGCAGCGGCGGGACGTCGTGATAGGCCATATCGAAACGCACAGAGCAGGAGGCCACACTGGTGGGCAAGGAGCAGGAGGCGGGGCATAGCGTCGGGCCGAACCAATGAGAACATAGCAGGGGGTAACACAGCAGTCAGAGGCCACAACTGATAATACAGCAGGCAGCAGCTGGTGTTAAACTTTGGCCTCAGACTGACGTCAGCAACACCATTGCTTTTAAGTCAAATAATTTACAGCTCTTCCAGCCAATTAAACATTAAAGTGCCTTTACTAAGGAATTCGGCTGCGTATACATCAGCAGTTTGATGTTTGAACCCATCAGAGCACAAACATTTACAGTCGGTTAATGAATCTGCATTTTGTCTGCTGTTCAGTTCAGACAGCGGCAGCAGAAGGCATTTATGGCTTGATAGGTATCTATGTCATCGCAAAATATGACTCCCGGTTCGTTTCTTGGAAGCGATGTTTATCAGTGCGTGAAAAAGGAAGAATGTTTAAACCATTGACTCAGGACTGGCCCCCACCAAAATGAGATCTCCCCCTCAGACACTGCATCGAAAGGTAAATGGGAGAATAATGTAGGCAAGCCGACAACCTGCATTCATCATCAGAGTGTGAACCTGACGGTGTTGTTTTGCGACGTTTGTGTAAAGATCACAAAACAGAGCTGCGCCCAGGGCAGCCTGGCTCTTTCCATTGATAATTTAGTTCTTTGATTTACAGAAAAGATCCAGGCATTCTCACAGCAGTTAGAAAGGTAGGGAAAATGCTTGGATACTTGAAGTCATGCTGAGGACGTACAATACAATAGTGAGGCTTGTCTGAATCACTGCACTTTGAAAAAGGACGTTGCTGCCTTTAAGCAAGCATAGCAAAGACTCAGATATACGATTCCCGGTCTTAAAGGTTTTGCACACAAGGACAGAAACACTGAATCTATTTAGCCTGAAGAAAAACATGATCCCATTGTGCTGTGAGGAGGACAAAAGTAACATCACCCCTGTGGATCAGAACAGAGTGTTGACGGCAGAATATGAGACCACAAATGGAGAATAGCTGAAGACCAGTTCAGCCCAGAGGAAAAGTAAAATGGGTTTAACACTCGACTCATTTGTGATATTTCAATATGTATGTGATTGTAGGTTTGACCCAGCTGTGTCATGCTGGTGCTTAAAGCCCGTGATGTCATTCTGCATCAGAGAAGTCACATGGTGAGGTCATGTGATGACCGCAGCGTAGCCTAGTGTAAGGGGCTTAGCTGAATTTTAAGCTGCTTCCCCGAACTCTCCTATAATCAGTTATCACCACAAGGGTCCTCCAGCCTGTAGCCATGGATTAAAGTATAAAGAATGATCCCATTCCGTAATTTGCAGTAAGAATTCCATCTACATCCCGACATCACCATGGGAACCTTGACGTATTCTTATATAGGAGGATTTCATAAGGAAAAATAAATCTGCAGATTGCTTTTTAAAATTTACCTCCTCTAAGACATGAAGTTGACCCAGTTTAACCTTCAAAACAATATGCTCCATCATTTCTGCCCGGATTTAAGCTTGGAGAAAAGATCCAATTCCTGTTACATAACAAACAAAAAAAAGAACAATCCCAGCCAGTGGAACTAAATCCTAAGAAGCTATATTTGATCCAAGCAAGTCTTTTGAAAAGAATAAAAATTAGAAATTAGAAGTCATTTTTGTGGATTGCAGTCTGTCCCAGGAGGTCCAGCCACTGCTTCTGAACCCTGTATCGGGATTTCTCACGGGCCTCCCTTGGCTGGCTGGGCCCGGCCGTCCCTTAGCGGAGGAACCCGAGAAAGGCCGCTGTCTCCCCAAGCCCCGGTCTCATTCCAAGCGATGCATACGAGGCCGAGCGAGCTGCCTGACTCACTTTGCGGCTTTTGGCTGGCTCTGCAGTGCAGGGGGACTCCTGCTGGCTGTGCCGGCAGCAGCCATATGGGGAATGCTGAGGACACCAGAGCTGCTGCTCCAGCGGACACACAGGCTCTGGGTACAGGAGGCCCGGCCTCTGGCCGTTCTCCATGGTCACCTTGGAGCTGCGAATCCACCGCCGCACCTGGGAGGTAAGGGGCAGAGGGTCGTGTGTGAATGGCAGCCTAGCTGGTCACACTGTGCCCAAACCCCAAATGAAAATCACCCTTAACCTCTCCTCTGTGGCGTTCTCAGAATGGACCATACTCCTGCACTGCATTCTGGGAGCTATTTAAAGGGGCCACGCACACTCACAAAGTTCCGCCTGTGACATAATGTGCAATTCATGCATGCACGCGGCCGCTTGATGGCCTGACACGCAGTAATCACCCTTTCGACTTTCACACGAGTGAACTTCAGACTCTTTTACGGGCCTATATGTGGTATCAGCTGTACCAGCTGCCAGGGGGAGATTCAGTGTCACTTCGAGTCAGATTGATCAGTCAGCCTGCCAGCGTGCGGCCTGCTTCCGCGGACAGGAAGAGGTCCAGCATCCAGCATCGATGGCATCATCGCCCTGCCGCCACTCAGCTAAAACTGTGGCTAAATCTCCTGCATCAATTACCCCCCATCATGAGGTCCATTACTGTCGACGGTTTCTCAAAAAAAAGCTCTCATCGTGTCTTACACTGAACATCATGCGTCGCTTTATGTGTAAAAATGTGTATTTGTATATCAATTAATAGATGTGGACTGAGGTTAGGGAGACAATATGAGACTGAGGACTGGAGCAAAGCCTGGATCAACTTGGGCTGCGTAGATTTTTTTGGCTGCTATCACATCTCCAGCTGTTACCCTTCGATTGCTAGTGAGCAGCCAGAAGTAAGGTGACGACTCGCTAATTACGTTCAAATTCCTAATGTTTATGGTTGAGAGAATCGCCTGCTTGGGGCCGGGGGACCCTGTGACTGCACCTCGCCTGGGAAGAAGCTTCTGCCTCAGTCGCTCGTACAATATGAGATATAAACAATGTGAAACATTTAAAAGGAGCTTCATGCCAAAACGGAACTGCCACCCCTTGTTAATTCTGCATAACGCTCTTCTCTCGCTAAGCTGCTTCTTAGATGCCTGGAACAATAAGGGTGAGTTTATGGCCTCCTAACAGCATAACAGCATAACCTCCTAACAGGAATCGACCTAACAGGCTGCTGGCCTCCAGGGCACAACCCAGGGCCCCCATACGTTATAAGAAATCTCTTGCATCCAGCCAGCGGTGGGCTCTCCAAACCTAACCCCCCCCCCCCCCCAGAATCAGACATAAACCTATAATTAGTCCTCAACTCGAATTACTTCTGTCAATGATTTGATTTCCGCTGCACTAAATGAAAGTCAAAACCTGCTAATCAGTTTGTGGTCATACAGCTATTATAATATAATATAAGAAAGCCATTAGCTCAGGATATGGGGGGGTGAGGGGGTGGGCAGGCTGCTACAATTAGTATAATTTACTGATAGTTTCAGAATCCTTACCTCAGTTTCATTCCTTTGAGTCATATGACCCTGGACACATCCATACTAACCTACAAATCCTCAGGACCATATCATCATTCTTACTGTCATTTGGTGACTTTGTAATTTAATAATAATCATTCTGATGTTAATGCAGTGATTCTATGATTTTTTTAAGGTGCGAGGGGCCATAATTCATACTTAGGGGCCAAACTCATCATTAGCCAATGACATTTTTAGAAATGGTGAGTGACAGATGAGGGGGCAATCAGCTCAGGCTCAGTTTCAGCTCAGGCCAATGCCCCTGTAGCCCCACCCCAGTATACGCCGCTGTGGCAATATATACCTAAATGCTGAAAGTGCTACTCTATGGTAACATATTCTTCCCCTCTTTGATTCTATAGGGTCTTACTAATGTGTGATTTCCTGACCCACTTTCATAAACTAAAATTCAGTTATTAAAGTCCTAATCAGGGCTTAGGGAGAGTCACTGTGGTTTAATGTTGCACAGTGCTTTGAACTTGAAAACCAGAAACTAGCACTTTAATGAAAATGTGCTGCACTGCAGGACTTCCAAGCAGCACAGTATGGCATTATCACATCTTACAGAAGAGATCTCCATACCGCAAGCTCTGCCTGCTACCTACAGACATGCTCAAAAGCAATCATCGTGGCCTGTCTTAGGAAGTTAGCTGACTTTACCAATAAGCGATCTGAACGATCAGCTGCAATCATATTTGCTGGAATGGCTTTCTGCATTCATTTCATTTAGAAAATGGATAATATCAGACAACAGCTGTAACACCTGGAAGGAGTTTGCTGCAGGCCTACTCAAGCCCGCAAGCATGCTGGTAATGTAATGACATTTATCTAGTTAAGGAACATTAATGGGAAATTATCTTTAAAAGAAAATTCTGAACATTCGTTTTGGAAATCATGCGACGTGCATACGGTATCCAAAATCTACTTATTAAAAACAGATTCCATTGCAGTAAACAAGGTTCATGGTTAATTAAGCTAAAGTTATATCCTCATCACCAACATGTTCATGACCTTTCAAAGTGGTTGTAGTCAGATCTTTTGGTAAAAATTTACTGAAAGCAATCATTACAATGAATTA
>JAODKE010000041.1:9098171-9108344 GCA_026779605.1 Mormyrus hasselquistii
GTGGTTGTGGCTCCGGCCGCTTCCGGGATCTATACTTGATGGGGCCCCCCCCTTGTGTTTGGGCGGGACAATGGGGGGGGGGGCCGGGGTGGGGGGGGGGGGGGGGGGGCTGCCATCACAGCTGTCCCCCCATCCGACGTGTTGTTCCACATTTATCATGACCGTTGGGAAAGAGTGACCTCGGGGAGCTGGTAGGGTGAGCCCAGAGGGCAACAGTGGGTACTGCTTAAAAATAAAACCTAAGAAAAACTCCTGAAGCTGGGCAGGAGAGATCACAGGTAGCGAGGAAGGGTTTTCCTGCAGGACAGAGCTTGTGTGGACAGTCATATGGAGCAGAGAGGAATGACTCCAGAATCTGGACAAAAAGGAACACAGGGAAGAGCCCAGACTGCAGTCCTTTGGATGATGGACAATAGCAGTGGGGGTGGAGGGATGAATAGAGAGGAAAACCCCAGTTGATTTATATGAGTTGCCCAGCAAAAGAGCTATAGACTGAAAGACCTTTTATTCTTGTCTATTCACGCCTTTTTCATAGGGATAAGTACTTCTTATTACGACAACTATGTGGGAATCCTTATAGAATATTTCAGTACTGGAGGAGAACAACCAACTTGTCGCCAGTTGAGCTGTAGGTAGAACTGCTATATCAGGGAGCATGTATCAGGGTCACAATGGTGGATAGTATCTCCGCGAGGGTCTCCAAGGTGATATCCATGCCGCACTCTGTATTTCGGCTTTCAGGCTGGTTACATCATATCCTCTTCTCTCTGGGCCCGTCAGATGGGAACCAGAAAGAGTATAGCAGTTGGTACATGTATGTGCGGCCCGCCACGCTCCCGCACGCACACTTCAGCGGGGTCACACCTTTCTGTTGGCAATAATTTCTGCCATTAATCACAGGGCTCCCTTTCATGTTGCAAACCCATGATCCTTTGTGCTGTACCTGGCCCCTGAAAAAGTTATTTATATATAAACCACTTTGATGTCCAAAGACCGCCTCTCAGGGCTGAGTAGAAATCCTAACAAAGTTGGCCTTTTAGCAAAAATCACGCTGAAAACAGGTCAATGGGAACAAAACCTGAGTTGGAAAAATACAATTTTTTGGATTTAAAGGTTTATAATTAATTCAAATGCTAGGATCTCAGTTCGTTTTCTTTTAATCTTTTAAGTTTAATCTGTGCAATTCTTGAATCATATGGCTGTATGTTTTCTGATGATGACAATAATAATAATAATAATAATACTGATAATTTATTATTATCATTATTATATAATATATGATAACATTTTGACGGTGTCACAGAAAATTTACGTGAATCACTTGGGCAAATCACAAACATAGATTATCAGAAATGACCATGTTTTTATGCACATTTCCAAGCCCCCACAGACGCCAAAACAAACATCACACATAGATGCCCTTGCTAACATTAACATCTTTGAGTGACTCTGATCCTTAAGGCCAGAATGAGCTGCAGCTGCATTAAGTGAAAAATCAGCATCTCATCTTTGCTCTTTCAGCATTTTACAAGGTGGGATTGTTCTTCCTCACCAGGGCCTTTAGTTACACTGCTGGCCACCGTCACTGACAACTGAGAATGGAGTGACGGCATTCACCTCGGTATCATTCAAACAGCTTGGTGGCTAAGGACTTATAACCCGGCGGGGACATCACTGGTGCAGCACCCTCGAGCAAAGTGCTTAATAAAACTGTTCTAGTAAAATGTCTAATTGAAAACAAGACAGCACACGGGAGTGATGCACATCAGAGGTACTGACACTTTTTAGGTGCTGCAAATGCATCTGCCTGCCCGTTTTGAAAAAGCACTTATCCAAATAGAATCTGACTCCCGTCGGGTAAAGGTGAGGCAGACTCTGTCCAAATGCTAGTCAAAAACACATATTGACCCACTCATTCACCCGACATCCATCACCGTCACTGTTTCTTCTAAAATACCTGTTTGTGGACAAAATGTCCCCACAAACTCAGAGAGAGCATTGACCTAAAAGAACAATTATAATTTTAGTTATCTTTTATTCATCCAGAGCCTTCCACAATATATCTGGAGGTACGAGCTGAGGACTGGCCACCTTTGTGTGAATCATAAACTTTGCCATGAAACGATTCCATCTTGATTTTGCAAGGCAGCGATTTGATATGTAGTGATATCTGAAATGTTACTGCAATATGATTCAATTCCATTCAGTAATACTGTACATGATCAATATTTTCAATACAGTCAAACATAAGCTGATTTGAGTGGAATTTATTTGGATTTGACTTAACAATGTTGCATTTTAACAACATCGTATGCTGGACACAAAGCACTTTAAAAATGTCTCAGAAACACAAACATGTCTGCTCAGAAATATTCTGTCTTGTATTCATACTTTAACAGCAAATAATTTCTGGATACCTCTGAAAACGTAGGAAAACTACATAAAATGTACTGTAATGTATTTGTCTGTACTCTCTACTGAAGTGAGATTGTGTGAGATTTTTTCACAGATATTTTCTGAGTTTCTATTGAGTCAATTAAATCATCTGGTGGCTTTAACAATCAATACATCGATTAGAAATTATGAATGGTTAAATGCCCTATTCGGTGTGTAAGTGTGAGAACAACCAGCCTCTATGGATCCAGTGGATAAATGGTGAGAATAAGACGCCTCTTTTAATAGCTGCGAGACGAAGAAGGGATGACTCTCAATGACTGAACTTACAATTTCATTCCATTAGTAGTTAAGGTTGTCTCTAAGCAACTTGGATATATTTAAAGCAAAACTTGTTCGAATTTGAGGGTCAAGGAATTAATAATTTACAGAAAAAATGAGTTTAAAAATCCCCACTGATCAGGCAGTTTATGAAATATTAATCATCCTTAGAAATATGGGACAAAGTGTAAGCACCACCGGCAAACGACCCTAAGAGGACAGTACTTTGCTCTCTGAAGTTCAGCTTGCCCGCAAACAGAGAGTGTGCCCTGTTATTTTAGTAGCTCTGGATGAGTTCACCATTCATCTGCTCAGAGATGCTAAAATGTGAGGCCATTGGCCCAGCAGTGCTTTATTCCCACAAAGGGAAATTCAAGCCCTTTAGTGAGAGCATTTATCACTGGAAGTTCACACACACAAACCCACAGATGTGGAAGACGTGAGCTGCAAGATGAAAATTCTGTCTTCTTCTATTTCATCTCTGTATTGCCTTTATGTTACACACAACTTTGTGTTATTTAGGGTTCGCTACCCTCCCATCAAAGCCATCTTATTTTTGTGATCATTTTGTGTATTTCAACTAGTCTCCAGGCATTTGAACACATGCTCATCAAATAAATATCATAATATTTGCAATGTACAGCTGGTAAAGATGCATTTCATTTACTTTCCAGTTTAGGGAAGATTCTTTCATTAAACATGGTTGGAGTGGACATATTAAAGTAGGTCATGTGATTAAAGAAGCCTGATATGTGACACAGTCAGAATGTGAGACAGGTGGAAGATTAATGCTAGGAAAAGTGTGAAGTTATCACACACACACACACATATCTTTGTGGGGACTATATAATTCATTTCTATGGGCAGAACTGTAATCCCAGCTATGACAATCTTAGACAATCTTAGCCTTTCCAGCTCTAACTTTAACTAGGCTGCCATTTGAAAACTATTTGCATCCAAGGTCAGTTCACAAAGACATATTATTCTGTGTTAGGAGCACCTTGAGTGATGAAAAAAGTAATATAATCCGGTGAGTCATTTCTCACCCACATTTTCCTACATCTGGATGGGTTTACAGTCAAAGGACCCTGTCAGTCCAAAACGTGGGGGATCCATGACAGTATGGGATGGGAGTCATTAGCTTGCAGGAATGTTCTGTATGGTCATATAACAACATATAACAAGGAACAAGAAGCCATTTTACAAGACCAGATGCAGCCTGTGCTGCAAACATTTGTCCCCACGACGGTTACCCCACACGCACTGCTAAACAAAAGTGGCTTCATGAGCACCAGGTTGAAGTCAGATGCCTTTCTTAGCCTCCGCAGTCACCAGATACGAACATCACCGAACCTTTAATGTAAGGTCTGGAGCACGGATCTCTTCCTCATTCAAAGAACTGGAGGATTTTTTTTTTTTGTGAAGAGTAGTCCCACTACACAATTTGTGACATCATTCAAGCAGGACTGAAAATGATCTGAAGACAAAGAGGGACCCCTACTTATTATAAGGCCTTCAGAATATTACAGTATTACATAATATGCTTATTGTGTCCATTGCCTTTATTGGAAGAGCAGTCAGCCTTACTCAAATGCAATCATATTTTGAATTTAAGATAACACTGCAATCCTGTTTTTCATGATTACCATATAATAGTCGAGCACTGAGGATCTGATTTCTCAAAGGGCAGAATAAATCCAGCATTAACAGACATGCACAGCTCCCCTGGTGCTTGACAAACTGTTTCACTTGAGCTGTGAAAATGTGAGACGCATTCCCATAACAGGCGAGGTCACATGCAAACATTCGAGGAAAAAGCGGTGAAGAGGTACGGAGGCGTGCCAGGGTTCCGCGCCACAAATCTCACATACAGTTCAGTGACGGAGATTTTGTGACAGCCTAATTTTATGCCAAAAAATTTCTGAAAAGAAATAGAATGTATAATGTATTATTATTATTATTATTATTATTATTATTATTATTATTATTATTATTATTATTATTATTATTATTATTATTTAATTCTGGGTTATCCCTGTGGCTCATATGTAACATATGTCTGAAAAAAAAACAAGATATTCAATATTATTATTATTATTATTATTATTTTATCAAATAGAACTTTAAGCACACAATGCCCATTACACAACCATTAGAAAAGCAACAGGCTATTTAGCATGTTATGGTACTTTGGATGTTCAGGAACTCACTTGTGCTTCAATTTGTGGTATTACATCAGACACATAAACTGAGATTAGTGTACTGGAAGGCTTAACAGCAAGATGCAGAGAGACAGCGTCTTTCAGAAGCACCGCGGTTCCACTCGCCCGCTCTCCGCAGCCGCCAGATAAAAGCCTTCCCTCGCTCTCCCTTCTCTCTGCGCTCACGACGCAACCCGTCTGCAAGGCTTTCATGCCGGCAAATCAGAAAGTAAGCGCAGAGGCGAGGAACGTCATGCGGGAGAGAAGAAAGGGGGATCATCGCCGTCGTCCAAATAAACTCCCCTCCACAGAGGAGTCAGACAGCAAGGCAGGCCCCTTCCACCCCCCCCCCCCCCCCACCCCTTGGCAACAGGAACGCAACAGGCTGTGTGGGGGAGATGCTAAACAGGGACAGGTAGCACCAAGGGTGACCGGGCTCAGACTCTGAGGAGACGTGTCTGTGAGGGTGACACAGGGAGGGGTGAGCGGCACGAGGGACAACCAGCCTAAATATGAGTCACGATCTTTACCGTCACATGACCAAGGTCGTGGACATTAACATGGCTGACAGCTTGCTACTGCCGGAGACAGCATGACAATAGATAATTAATAATTATGGGAAAATGCAGACAGAGAATAGACACAGGACACAAGATCTCACATTTCAGAAAATACAGTAGTTCGGCAAATTCAGCCAGTGCGGATATTGACACAAGAATAATACAGACAACAAACATTTATACATATATATGCAGAACATGACATACAACACGGAATGTGCAATTATACTGTGCAAACTGATGGTCAGGGGTCTGTGCTGATGCTAATGCAAACATTTCAGTGGCACAAATGTTGCATTGTTACATTCAGGAGGAAACGTTGAGAAATGTGATGCAAAATCCACAGCGCAGACATGAAAGTGAAAGCGGGGCCGAGCCTGACATGATATGGAGATTATATTTTTAGTTAATCTTTTGCCTTTAATTTGCATCTAAATCCCCCTATAATTTTTTTATCCATTTGCCTTTATCCATATCTATTATCCATGATAAGTATCTTCTTTAAGGGCACCTATAGTCCCCTTCCAGTACGTGAACTAAACATATTCATGGTGCAAATCATGTCCTTAAGCCTCTGTGCTGCTCACTGCGCTGACAGAGCCTGATCTCCAGAAAGCACTGAAAATAGTGCACTGGTAAAATAGTGCACTGGTGCTGAGCATGTGCAGTGAGCCCGGGGAGCTTTGCAGTGCCGGGAAGCATATTGTACCGGCGAGAGCGTCAGGGCTGTGCATATGAGCTAATAAATTTGCAAAATGCTCACATGCCCTAATGCTTTCTCAGAATGGCTTTCAATCATCCTCTCCTTCGATTCCAAATCTGAAGGGACTACTCGGTGTGGAGAAAGATAATTAGCACTGTGGGCGGTTCGCGGTTGTGATTGACAGCACCAAACTGCAGTGATTGATCCAAGATTGGCACATCCAAGAAAGTCACCATCTTGGTTGCCCACACTGGAGGTTGAGGTATTAGATTATAGCAACAACATGTTGTAGCGGCTCAATCATGTCTAAATGTATCAGATCCTTTATAAATGATGTAGGTAGAAGATGTTACCTACAGTATATTAGGCAGGATGCACACTTCCGAAAAGTCCAGACATTGTCAACAATAATTCTTGGGCTTTTAGTTTTTATAAATAGGAGAGTCTTCATCCTAACTGAGGGGAACCATTAATGTCATTATAAAACATGGCAGATAAGAACCCAGGTCACAGATAAGCTAATGGCTTCACCTTCTAGTTGAAAGTTCGTGGTTCTGCGTATGCAGGGTGCCTAGCGGTCAACTTTAGTGAAAATGTAAAAAAAAAAAACAAAAAACCATAAATGAATCTCTTTCAAGACACAAATGTTTTATATGGTGTCTGATTTGGCTACATCCCCAGTTAATTTAATTTATTGCTCCCCCAGGTGTACATTTATCCCTCTCAGTTTAATTTGATGACCTCCTCTCTAATCAGCTCACTAAGACGAAATTATAATAATTTTCATATACCTAGTGATGCTGGGAGAGGCACAGTGTTTTCGATCCCTCCTTCATTTTGTAATGTCTGCTAACATGACACTTGCATCATCATATATTAAACCATACCACCACCCGTGAAGTTATTCTTTCTACAGTAAATCACGCCTTTTCTGATAACATTTGCCTTGTGTACAGAAACCCTGTGTACACTGCCTGCTCTGTTAAAAGAATATAACAAACGCAGTGTTTGCTTTCCTTTCATAAGTATATTTCCAGCTCTAGTGTCTCATAATATTAATAGTAATGCCTGAATTTCTTCAATATTAAAGCTGGTGAGAACAGGCTTCAGAGTCAGCCAATAGTCATTAACTCTGAAAGGACCGTCGGTGTGTACATGAGTGCTCTTGCAGCGCATTTCGTCATAAACTGAAAGCTGAATCACGATGCTGGAAAAAAATAACTAAAAAGTCTAGCAGTCTACTTGCTCACACTGTGATTATACTTCATAAGGAGGAATTGTCACGCGACAGCGGGGCACTAATGAACACATCCGTAAGATACATATCAGGTTCTCTAATGTGGCTTTTCTCCCGAGCACTGCACAGACTGCTGTAATCAGAATGAAACACAATTTACTGCTCTTCTGTGATGCAGGAAATGCAACAGTGCTATGGCACAACTTTAAGAGTGAGTCTGTAAATGGTTAGGCCTGTAAATGCTTTTTGGCATCATTTTGATAATTGTTTTGATTACACTCAGATATGGCAGATATTTGTCTAATGTTCGTATTTTCCTCGGTCAAGAAGATTCATTGGGAATGTGCTACTTCTATATGCTAGGACATGCAAAGATCAACCATATATCTATCTATCTATCTATCTATCTATCTATCTATCTATCTATCTATCTATCTATTTATATAGATATATGACATACCCGTTGACTGATAGAAGTTCTGTTATTTGGAGATAACAGCACAAATAACAACACACTGTCTCAGTGAACATGTCCTCAGCCCTGAACCTTCTATATCTTCAGGTTTTCCTTGAACTTGCACACTAATCATCAATCAGAAGAGGACATTTGGCTAAATCAACCAATTACTGTTCACCTTAACAATGGATAGATAATCTGTTTCATCAATGGCTTCAGGGAGCATTCTAGGAATTTGTTACGGTGTGTTGCAGAAAAGGAGCCATAATTCATACAGCATGCCCAACCTTATCATTAGCCAATGACATGCTTTGAATCAGTGAATGAAACTGCACTCCAAGGACCAATCAGCGTTCAGCTAGGGCCAGCACCCCTGAGGCTCTGCCCCTGACCAGTCCAGCACAGCCTTAAAGGTGCCGTAGAATGAGAATCTGACCTGAGCTCAGCAGAGTTGAAAAAGGAGAGTTCGATACATGTAACTGATTTACCATGAATCTCAAACACTATTGTTGCCTTTTTCTAATATCAATCCCACATATGTAAAAGAGGGTCGTAAAATGGGCTGATGTTCAAAATGTTTAAAAAGTATTGATACCCAGACTGAAATTATTTCCTTTTGTTTGCATAAACATTAAAATGATAAAGTAATGATTAAAAATGCCTTCCTCCATGTGCTCACTGACACAAAACAAACCCATGGCACACCTACGTCTGGGAGTCTATTGCTGACTTTGGCTGACAGCATGTAATGGAAATTTTTCAAAGCACGGCAATCGACCATAGTTTTAATGACAATTAAAGTTTGAAACAGTGATACTGTCAGGAATTTTATCGTAACCATTTCATCCTTAGTTCTGTGTAAGCCATCGCAGTGCCGTACTGTAAACCAGCCAATTAGAGCACAGCTCAGCAACATATTAATGAGCCCCCCAAAAATGGGACCACCGCCTGTTGCATAATATTAAATAATTGGGCTGTCAGTGTGCTTGAAAAACTGTTTCTGGGCGTCGACCAGACCAAGTTCACATGCCTTCTATGTAGACACCAGAAAACAACAACAAAATGCTGAAAAAATGCATCGTATGGCACCTTTAAAAAGGCTTCTTCTCATTTAGAGGTCGCGAATACCAGGCCCTGATTATCTGAGATTCACATTGCAGAGATACATCTCTCATTGCAGGATGAAGGTTGCAATTCCTAAGATAAATTTATGGTAAAATAAATAAAATAAGTGGTAAAAGCCTTCAGCTACAGGGCTGCTTGTCTAAGGAAATCTCTGTCAGCCAATTAAAGGATCGTATTATTTAAATACTTTGAGCCTATCATAGTCTAAATGTTTATTGTCTGTGGATAGGTAGTAATGAGTACTACTGAGTGCTAAATCACTGACTGTTCAGACGTCAAACAGAAGTATACTGTTCCACTGCTCACTCTGGGTCCATCAGCATTTATAAGCTCATTTCTGACTTAATAAATAAAATTAAAATTAAATTAAATTGAATTAAATAAATAAGTGTGTGTGTGTGTGTGTAAATATGCAAAAAGGCTCATATTTTGCTTGGCTACTTAGGGTTAGGGTTAGGGTTAGGGTTAGGGTTAGGGCGGGGTAGGGGTTAAGATTGTCATGTTGGGATGAGAAATGAATGAATGAAATGAAAAAATATTGTGGGTATGTGTTACATTTTTTTCATGTTGATGCTTTAATGTAAAAGAACATTAGAGGGAAGGGTCACAATTTATGTGTGCTGTCCTGGTATTTGAACATACAACCTTTGTTAGAGCAATGTACAGTACAGACAGACACACAAACACACACACACACAAAACTGTTTTGGTGGTTATGGGCTAATCTTATGCATATATTTCAATGAAATATACATTCCAGAGTCAATAAAGTAAATCTTAACATGATATATTGCATATATACAATTAGTTTGGATGACTTTTTGCAAGATTTTCCTCTCATAACCATCAAAATATTTTGCCGCCTCTGTCCCCTTCATTGTTTTACATTCTAGTTGACATACTATACCACTGAAGAAATGTCCATATATAAACCATTCTTTGATGTATATTTTGGGGCAAAAAATGAATAGAATCAAAAACTGAATTGTCGGCTGTGATTTGCTGGTCTCCCTGCGGTCCTGCATATCTACATGCAATTATGCTGTAGGGAATGAAAGACGGACAGCAATACCCCCCCCCCCCCCCCCCCCCCCCCCCCCCCCCCACACCCCCCAAAACATACATTATATTTTGTCGTTTTGTTTTCTTCTTTTTATTATGTTTGTGTTCCTATC
>JAODKE010000041.1:9108354-9122517 GCA_026779605.1 Mormyrus hasselquistii
TTTGTTGGGTCCCCTGGGGGCCTGCATATTTACCTGCAATTTTGCTTTTGGGAAAGAAAGCCGGGCAGCAATACCCCCCCCCCCCCCCCCACACACACACACACACATACATATTTGTAATTATGTCTTTGTGGGGACTGTTCATTCATTTCCATAGGAGTCTATTCCCAACATGATGACCTTAACCCCTATCCAGCTCTAACCTTAACTACAAGTAACCAAATGAAATGCAAGACTTTTGGCGTTTTGACAACTTGTTTTTTGATTGTATTGACAGATCTTTGTGGGGACCTGAAACATGGATCCCACAGTATCAAAATAGCAGGTTTTAAATGTAATATCAACATAATACAGACAACCACGCACACACAACCGCACACACATACACCTGAATGTTCAATAATCGGAATTGTAAATTTAAATCCAAATTTAAAATGTCTTATGTCATTTATCTGTGTTTTTGCCACAGTGACATTCATCCCAAGATCATAGATGAATATGTAATGGGCACCATTTAGTACAATCTGTAAGTACACAGGCAGGAAATGGACATTAGCCAATTGAAATGATCCACTGCTCGCATGTTATTAATTCACAGTAAAAGCACAGCAGCATCTATGCAGAGGCAGGGTTATGTTCTTTAGGACTCCTGGATTATGAATTAATGATCATTAGACGCTCTGAAGCAGGACAGCAGGTATAATGTCACAGGGGGCAGGACTCCGGCCTGTGACATCACCCGTCACACAAGGTCCCACCAAGCAAGAGGGATCTTACGACCTCCACTTGACCTTTACCCCAGACCCCCAACCTCAGACAAGCACAATTCATGCTTCCTGGACCCTTTCTCTCTCTAGAGGAACACAGTGGCACGTTGGAGGAAACGCAACACTGTTCAAAGGTCCATTTTTATACCTTGATGATTGTGACACAAAACTAAGCAAGACAAAAGTACACCCTTTGCACTGATACAGTGTTAATATGCCAGAGGTTACGATAGGCAAGCTGTTTCGCTGGACATTTCTAAGCTAAATACCCTGAATGTGCAGCAAGGAACAGTTATTCATGGGTGACGCAGAGAAACCTTTAAGAAGCCTTCGCCGCTACACCGAATGACACCATTAAAAAGCTCGCACTTCTGGTAGAATCACTGTTAGCCCTGCGGCGTATACAAATTTAGAAGGCGGACAGTTGGCAGTCTCAGCACTAGGTGGACACGCCGGGCTGGAAGGCAGGCAAAACCGGGCTCTTATTAGGGAATTAAGTCGTGGCACCTGTCAGGGGTCTTGAGCAGGAGAGACACTGATCAAAGCCAAGACATCAAAGAAAACCCTTACTCACAAATGGCAGTTATACACACAATAAAAAGCATCGAAATGTTCGACAGTCTATACAAAGGCTGCGTCTGCCTGATTATGGCTGAACTCTACAGTGATTTTTTTTGAAATAGGCCCCAATACTTCGCACTAAGGTTATTTCAGTAGTAGCTGAGAATGAATTACGTTTCTACCAGTGAAGCCACTGAGGTTTCGGGTTCAACGCTCTGTTGAATTTGGTCTTGTTTGGCTTGAAACATTGCACCGACCCTGTTCTGCTTGTCTTGGCTCATTTGATACGGCTTTCTGTCCAAGAATTGACCAGTCATAGTTTGTGTTTTTGTGTGGGTGTAGTTTGTCACGCCCCAGTTGGTTGTGTGGCCTGTGCCCTAGCGTCTTCAGCTGCTCCAGTATTGATTTTGTGGCCCTATTGCTAAGTAACACTTTAGTTTCCCCATAAAGGTAGCCAACATTGGCAGCCATAATTGGCACCAAGGTCTGAACCCCAATGAACTCCTTGTCTATCCATGTCTCTGGCTGCCTCCAGTGTTTCATTATGGTCTTTCTAGTTGTATAGACACTATTCTGTCTGACGCTATATTACTCCATCTGACACCGATAGACTTCATTTATAATTAATTCATTTATAATTAATTTGAGCACCCTCCAGCTGGAGGCATCTAAAAATGCTACTATGCTAGCGATAACAACACATGCCACTTGCTCCTTGCTAAACGTAACAATGCAACTAACTGGCACCTTACTCGGCCGTGGAACTAGCCTGCTTCATTAGGAGATCCACAATGTAATTGAACGACCTGCCATTGACTGAGGTGCGATTTTCAACACAGTGGGGAATCACAGAAATGGTGCCCCCTTGCATGCAGTTGTGAAATTTGGGATACCTCAGTGTGCAGCTTCCAGGATGGACCTGCGTCAGAGAGTCCGGCTAGCTCCACGCCTCCCCCTCCACTGTTCCCTAAAACAATGAGGAATTCATCCCAGACATGACTGCCACATTGTGCTCGTGCCCAGGGAGAAGCCGATAGCATCAACCCCGCCTTGTATGTCATTGTGTCCCCGACAGGAGCGTTGAGCTGGAATTCCAGCCTTCAAAGAACAGGGAAATGGGCTTTCCCCGCTCAGGCTGGCCTTTGCGGAAGCCCAGAACGCCAGTGCTGTCCTTCAACTTTCAAACAAAATGACGTGGGGGCAAACAATCCCTGTTGGAGGAGACTGGGAGCAGGCACTCATATTCATACCTGGCTTCGAGACACCCTGCTCCACTTACGACGGCCTGCAGTAGCACACTGGTTTCCATGCCAACGGAACATTTTTTGTGTAGGATGCATCCCACTGCTCTGCCGGCACATAGCCCTGGAAGACTACCCAGCCAGCCAATGGTAATGTGATCTCTCTCCCTGCAAATACTGGGCTTGGACACTGCCTGACCAGCCCACCGCCTCCCCTTGCAGAAACATGCCGAATAACAACCTATGAATATTAACTAAATAGTATGTCATCAGAAAAAAGCAGAATCTCCAGCACTGTACTGGTGATTTTACGGTGCTTTTCATATAAGATGCGTAATTTCGGGAGAGATATTAAGGCTGCTTCTGTTTTCCTTTCATTGTATGAAAGTGACCGCCCCCCATATTAGCGCCCGGCTGAGCTAATTCACGGAAGTGAAGGCGAACGTCACTATTGACAGGGCCGACTGAAGCCTATTCATTCCCGACAGCTGGAGCTTCCGGTGCTGCAGTCGGCAGCTTCCACACAACGTCAAGTTGGCTGCCTCTCCTGCTTCCCCATCAAGGTCCTGTATTGTTGCCGTTCCCCGCAATGCTCACATGCTGCTCACACGCTGCTCACACGCTGCTCACTGACTGCTCAGACTGCTGTGGGTGTTAGTTCCTGGGCCTATTTGCAGCGCAAGTACTATGCAATCTATAGCTCCATGTTGTCCCTTTAGATTTACAGTATACATGCAGGTTATACAAACCCACATTTGCTGAACTGCAAACTTGAAATAATACAAGTCGTGTGCCATAACGAGACAAATGGGAAGACAATTCCACATCCCCTGTGGTGCAACAAAAGATCTCAGCTGCTTTGCATTTTTGACCTGTTTCTGAATCTTTGTTTTAAAGTTTAAAAAAAAAAAAAAAAAAAAAACTCACTGGGCTGGATCTTGCATTTGTTTTTCTCTTGACTGCTTCATTGTAGTGTGATTTGGACATGAAGCATTTGCTTAAGCCTGTAATTTCTTTCTTTTAAATTGCTGCTGTTTCTTCTGTCTCTAATATAGTACAAGAAGTGTGCATGTTACTACAAAAGTGGCTTTGCATTTATCCATATCGAGTGTCTTCTGCTAACTGCAATGGCGTCACTGTCGCTTTGTGACATTACTGCTGTGTTTTTTGGTTTTTTTTTTTGCATCAGCAGAAAATTAGATCAAATCAGGTTCCCTTTCATTTAACAAACGGTCTGGTGTGTGGAACTTTAGCAAAGCTTTTTGCAAGCGTGAGTGCATCATGTGGCAAGCCTTCCCGCTATCGCCAGCCTTTGTTTTGTACTCAAAAAGAAGCCGGTTACCTGAGAGCTGATTTTCCTTGAGTACAGTATAGGAAAATGGTGGCTACGTTGCAGCCTGGATCTCTGAGCCTGAGAGGGGGGCGACTAAGAAGGAATAGAACGATCTCATTTAAGGTATAACACTGACTCACAGAGGCAGAATAAAGGCCAGTTCTGCTGGCAAGGAGCCCTGGAAGGCGGCTCTGCCAGCCGACGGTAATGTGATCTCTCTCCCTGCTAAGACTAAGCTGGGCACTGACTCGCCAGCCCACCTCTGTTACAGGACGGTAGCTCTTGGCTGACATTGCTTAATGAAAACAGAATAAAAGCCCTCGGAACAGGATCATGCAGCGAAAGAGCCCCACGGAAGAACGCAAAGGGCTTCTTATACACGGCATGAGCACCTTATGGTTAGATGTTGGCCCTGCTACCTGCTACGGGAATTAAGCTCCGTTATCCAGTCAGCTGCGAGCGAATGCTTTGCGAGTCGCGCTGCGCGATAAGCAGACAGGAGGGTGAACCCCAAGGCTGATTAATCATCAAGGGGGACTTTACAAAGTGCTGTGGAAGATTCACCAGCACAAAACAGCAACCAGAGTCAGGAACACGCCAGGACACGGCAACACCGGCATTAAAGGGGAGCAACAAGCCCTGCTGCATCTCCTGGTCCAACCACGCTCCACCCCACTGCGACCGGGATATAAACAACGGCTGAAACCACCCCCTCCTCCCACAGAGAGGTCTGTGGAGCACTCACAAGGTGAAGCAGTACCTTGCTGACTGCTTTGAATGCAAAGACTGCAACGTGGACACAATATATCAAACATTGTGTTGATACTCGTGTTTCTAGTGTTCCAACCCAAAACCCCGGATCAACAATTACTTAAAAAGGCAACTGGAAGAATGATCTGATGTTTTCAACTCCAGAAACCATCAGCAGTTCAGGAGATCCAAGAATGACAGGAAGATGGAACCACAATATGCGTGTGCTGACGCAGGCCCTACAGGACTCGCCAGCTACACAGGACAGAGGCATCAGATTACAGTTCCTAATGTTACATTACCAATTCAAGCCGAACAATTTTATGCAAGGTTTGAGGATCAAAATATGAACCACTCGCCCAAAAGTCCATGGAAACCAGGAGTATTTGCGCTGCAAGTGCCTGAACAGGACGTGGGGAGGACATTCAGCAAGGTTGAAGACTGCAGATCTGCCAGACCTGATTACATCATTTCCTGTGTTTTGAAGACAGACATGCAGAGCACAGCTGGCCTGTTTTCACTGACATCTTCACATTTTTGTTCCTGTCCACTATCCCACTGTGCAATTGTGCCCCCCGGTGAAAACATCAAAAGTACATTGTCTGAATAACTACAGCATTAACTTCAGTATTAGCTTCACATAGGACACATAAGCAGCATTATTCTGGACCACATACAGTCCTGAACCCGCCTCTCTGGGACCCCTACAGTTTGCATACCAGAGGAACAGGTCAGTAGATGACATTGTCTTTCTGGACAACAGAAAAAACACCAGGATGTTATTCAAATTCAGCTCTGCCTTCAGCACCATCTTGCCTGGCAAGCAGGTGGTTGAACTTCACAGGCTCTCAGCAACTCCACCTGCCCCTGGCTCCTGGAGAGATGGTAAATATCATGAAGAAAGCCTCATTCTTTCCAACCATAAACATCGGGACTCCCCAATACTTTTTACATGACTGTGTGAATAAATTCAGAAGCAATCATATCATCAAGTTTATTGGTGATACCATAATAATCGTCCTCATCAGTATCCATAGTGACGAATCCTCATAAAGGAGCAAGGAGATGGAGCATGTGGACGGTGCCTCCACAATAATCTCCCCCGGAACATCCCCCAAACAAAGACTGTTGTAAACTTCAGGGGGAACAGCAGGAGTCACTCACCAGTCACCACTGACAGCTCTCCAGTGTAAACTGTCAGCAAGTTCAGGTGTCTCAAACTCCAGATATCAGAATGCCTGAGATGGACAGAGATCAGTCCTCATGAAAGCATGCTAGTGACATCACTTCCTGAGATGGCTAAGGAAGGCTTTACCAGTCCTAGCCAATGTGGTGCCCTAGACAAGCATCACCACTTGCGCCCCCCCCCCCCCCCCATCCAAAGTAAAATGAAATTGGCTGACAAGATGGCACCCCCTCATAAGATGGTGCCCTAGGCGGTCGCCTCTGTCACCTATAGGATTGAATGACCCTGAAGAAAGGGATAAGAAAGCCTAAACATACATAGGCTACTGCAATATTACGTACATCTGTCTATGTGAAAGGAAATGTGTAATTGTTTAATAGTTTTATTTATTGTTTAATATTTAATTATTATGTGTTTATGTACTGTTAGTTCTTTGTACTCTATAGCTGAACTAGCAATCATTACTTGTTGCACATAGAAAATAAAATATCTGGGAAGCTTGAATTATATTATTTATGTTGGCTCACGGAATCTTGAATAAGGCCATGCCTCAAAGTTGAAATACATGACTGAAAACTCTCAGACCCAGAAAATAACGTCTATCTTCTTATAGTCCCAACGCACCTATTAGCTAAAAAAAACAGCAACGAAAAAAAACTGCGGTGTCTGCAGATGTAAGTCAGCGAATGACGTCAGCACTCATCAGATATGACTTTATTTGACGTATGCTTGTTTACTCCCCCAATAAAAACGATTAGACGACAGCAGTCATTATCTCAATCTGTGTTTCTCAAAAGTAGTTCTAGCGTGAGAGCGATAGAACAAGACATAACGATAGGATGATTTTTTCATGGGGACGGGAGACATTACAGAAACCATACTATAATAATCTGAACAAGTTAATTTTCCAAACCAGATTTGCAGGAGTAAAATTAGACAACAGTCATATGCCGTCCCTGTTTTAGACTCTAAAGGGAAAATGTGATATAAAGTTCTGCTCAAAATGAATCCTTAGAATGACTAGACGGTGAAGGGACCATATGAAGTTATAACTTGTCTCCTCCAGGCAAAGCAAATTCAGCCCCACTTCAGCTAGCTCTAACAACTGTGTTCTTAAATTTCATGCCAGCAAAAGAGATGCAACTTTCATAGAGAATTTTTAGCATCATGAAACAAGAATGAAAAGCTTTGAAAATTCCTCAATTTTTTTAAGTGCATGGAATATCAGCTCTGGCTCTCAGGGGATATAACAGATTTCATGAGCATGACTCTACCTGGGGTACACTCATTATCTCACGAGTATAACGCTGCTTGGGGTACACTCTGCCTGCTTATTATCTCATGAGCCTGACTCTGCTTGAGGTACACTCTGCCTGCTCATTATCTCACAAGCATGACTCTGCTTGGGGTACAGTCTGCCTGCTCATTATCACACAAGTATAACTCTACCTGGGATACACTCGTTTTCTCACGAGCATGACTCTGCTTGAGGTACACTCTGCCTGCTCCTTATCTCACGAGTATAACTAAAGCTAATGGTATTCTGCAGTGAATAAACACATCTTACTCATATGCATATCGAGAGTAAACCTCGTGCCTGCCTTTACCTCGGAAGCATTGTGTGTGTGTGTGTGTGTGTGTGTGTGTGTGTGTGTGTTTGTGTGTCGCCTGTTTGTGTCTGAACCCACTCCCACCCATTGAATACTGGCTGTCTATGTCATGACATCACAGGTGTCCCCATCACCGATGACCCACTAATATGCCTTGAGTGTGACTGATACAGAGGTCCGTGTGAACCAGCGTGACAGCAGGAGAGGCGATAAGAGTGCTGTCTCATCAAAGGATGAGACATGGCCGACTGTCACGGCAGCAAGACTTTAAAACGCTGCTTAACAGAAACTTCCTCTTTTGTGCATTTTTACAATTCAAATATGCAAAAGCAGATTGCTTGGAAATCTTCAAATATATACAAAATTGGAAAATTTACAAAATGTCCACTTAAAATGTAGCACTGCAAGGCTAAAAATCTGCCTTCCTGTTCGACATTTCCTTACATCTTTGTCACAAGCCTTCAAGAAACCTCCAGGTAAACCGGTGCAGGACTCTGACAGGCATAAACCAAACTAACCCCAATGGTAATTGACAAGCGTACTGAAATATAGTTTTTGTGTTTGCACTGGGAGACATGACATTTATTCGGATGAGAAAGTCGCACAGGATCATAGCGATCTACGGTCAATTACCGAGGCGGCTTGTCCGAAATGTTCTGTTTCTGTTTCTTGGACGGCATATACCGTCCGAGGGGGTGTGGCAGAACCTGTGGTCGTCACTACTATCACCAGACCGTGTCTGCCTCCTGGTGAACATGCAGGACCTCAGGTTCTCACATTTCAGCCTCCCTCTGTCCAACTCCTGCCAGACAGCAAAGTATCCTTAGATGAGTACGTCCCGTGCAGCATTTACCCATTGGCTCAGGAGGGTTTTCTCAGCTTGAAATGATCTAGAGGGCCTCAGCTGATTATAGGAAAAAATGTATTGTCCTTGATGACAGTATGGTTATTATATTGTTCATAAATAAGTATTTGCATCTTGTTTTATAAAAACCGTGTTATACTCCTAAATACAAAATCTTTCAACCTTTACACAGATCATGCCCATTGCTTAAACAAAAACAACTAACAGAAACTTCTAGTATCTGTTAGTTAGCCAGAACTCACTCATCAGTTGCTGAACACGCACTGCCATGAGGTGATAGCCATCGCTCTTCTCGGTTCCACTCAGGTTACTCTTTGGTACATAATGATTTGTTAATTATTTGTTTTGTTCCACATAAATTATCACCATTTTTTGACAGAAGTTCTAACCTAAAGGTTTTTCAGCCCAGCAAAGGCTAGACTGCACCTATCCACAGTCCGGAAAGACTTTAATAGACAGAATAGATTTAAATTTAAAATTGAGAGCAAAAAGTTGCCTGACTGGTGTTTAATAAATCGCTTTCCATAAATGCATTTTATTAAATATTAAAGGAGAATATCTGTCTGTACAGAATTATTTTCAGTTTTCAGCAGAAGTTCTAACCTAATGTTTGCACAGTCTAATGAAGATCAGATTGTACTAATCCACAGAGCTGAAAGACTTTAATGGACAGAATGGATTTACATTTAAAATTGGGAGTAAACTGTAGTCTGATTAGCATTTCATAAATCCCTTTCTCTGAATGCATTTTATTATATGTTAATGGAGAATACCTGTCTGTACAAAAGTTCCCCAAAACGCAGTACCTGGACCTCTGCTCTTTTCTACCTGTGAAGTTCTATTAAAGCTGTAATACTCCATTAAAGTCTCGAGTTCTTTTACAGTAATTCTTTGTTACATTTGTAGGGCCCTGTTCAGTATGGTTATGCTAACGATGACTGCCTGTGTCAGCAAACTTTGCAGAGAATTTCACCCGGTCAGATTAATTCCATCTGCAGCTCGGCATTCTCAAGGCAGAATTTGCGACATTCCGCTGAAATGTTTTTGTAATATGGAATGTCTTCATCACCCTGGAAGGATACAGCGTCAGTTTATTTCTTCATCAAATGATGTCGAGCACTTTGGTACCTACACTGAGGTGGCCTTTCGCTGGGCATTTTCATTTGACTGCAGTTCTGCTAGTGAGCTAATAAATATGACTCATACTGGAATGTTCCACTGAGGGCAACAGCGTTGAAAGAGCACTGTACTGTTCTTTATTCAAGGAAGTACCAAGATACACTGCACTTAAGTCATTTAAGTGTTAATGCATGACAAGCAAGGCATTGTACTTTTTGAAAAAGCAAAGATGCACCCAAAAACACACTAGTACAACTACTATTGTCTACCAAAGAGTAAGCATTTCTGATTAGTTTCCATTAATTTTAAGTTCTACTTCTGGAATTTTAGTAATGTTAGTTAAGATTATAATAACGCAGTGATTTACTACTGTGATTTGCCTGACTGGCACTACTTTATAGGATATTAATTAGTACCGTTCTGACCAATCAGATTTGAAGATTCAGCAGGTATAAATATGCAAAATTGCTTTATATGTTTGTGCTTAATCAAAATGATATCTAAATAAACCATCCATATTTAACCAAAAATCCAGTGTTGCCACGGCATTGCATAACCTTCTTTGCATGTCATTATCAGCTATAAATATGATCTTAAAGTCATTCATCTTTGTTTTTATGGTAGTTTGGGGAGCAAAAATGACAGGAGCTACAGCAGAAAGCGGAAATGATGACAGTGATGAAGGAAAGGCATCGGCGTGAGCAAGATGCGCGTCTTGGAGGCGCAGAACGGCGGCGAAAGGCCGCACGAGCCGCAGGAGGCGGGATCCTCCCCCGCTCACTCTGCAAGCCGTGTCCTCAGCTGCGGGTTCGGGGAAAACTAGTTAAGAAAAACTTTTATTCCAAGGGCCTTTGAAATGGAAATCTGATTTATACAGCACTTCACACTGCGCGAGTTCAGGGCAGATACTGAAATCCCTCACCTCAGAACGGGAATACAAATCCCTCCAGGCCACCCAGCTTTAAATAATATTTTTGAATTTAAAGGGAGTGGGGAGTGACTCTAGAACATTCCATTCATGCTTTTAATATCATGCTTTTGTTTGTTTCAACCTAATTAATGCCTAATATTATTCGTGTAAGCATCCTAAAGCCAATAACCAAGAAAACAATTGAATTTCAGTATAAAAACAGTACAAGACAAGGACTACGCTGATGAGCTGTCATCCAGATCGTCTTTTAATCTTATCTTCATAATAATAACCTCACCATAAGGGTCACACTGAGGGACATTCCATCCATCCATCCATACATCCATCCATCCATCAACTGCTTATCTAGTGCAAGGTTATAGTCCTTCTGGAGCCTATCCAAGGAACCGCGGGTCACAAGGCAGAAGACAGGATGTCAGTTACTGGGCGAATTATTCATAGAATTTGCTCATAACTGCAATTGCGTACAGGTTTAATGTAAAGTGTAATATATTCCTTCATCCCAAATACTGTAATTAGCAATAGAGAATCTTTTCATTACTATGCATACAACCATAAATAATATTAATGATCTCAGGAACATGAAATGCAATCTATATAAAGTAGTGCTTTTTGACACGGTACATGATGGTACAGCATTACTATTTAAAGATTTGCAATTGCTATGATTCCTTAAGAATTTCAAAAACAAACATTTAGGGTGTTTGCAATGCCACAGATTTTTCTTTGCATTGTTTTTGAAATGAGCCCAGTGTAACTAAATGTCTTACAGCATTCAGAGAAAACCACAGTTTGAGGTTCCATCTGTCATGGTTACATGGAAACCTGGAACCTTGAAATGAGACACCCACCTCCATAGATAGGGATCAGACCAACCTTCCTCTCCACAGAACAAAGCTCCTATTGACCTAGAGCTCCTTCCACTTTCACATCCTCACTCACTCAGCGCATTGACATGCACACTAAGAAAACTGAGTTATTGTATTAGTCTGACTGAAACCGGACTTTTAAAGTACATGTACCGATTGAAATTCCTTGAAGTTGAACTAAGACACCCAGGTAATGCGATTTACTTTTGCATGTATGTGTTTAACTCAACCTGGCCCTGGCGCTCTGCGCATATTCCACAGTCCACTGGGGTAACCATTGGGGTTAGTACTTCAAGAAGGTACCAAAAGTATGGTACTTCAAGGTGTGACTTTGGTACTTCAAGAAGGTACCAAAAGTATGGTACTTCAAGGTGTGACTTTGGTAACTCAAGAAGGTACTAAAAATATGGTACTTCAAGGTGTGATTTTGGTACATCAAGAAGGTACCGAAAGTATGGTACTTCAAGGTGTTGGTTGTCCACTGGCGTAAAAACATAATGGTGCTGGGTCAGAATGAGAGGTATGATATTTTGCACTGAATTCAAAAAATGGCTCTAGTACGATTTGATTTGGATATTATAGCAGGGAGTTTCACTAAAACATTTTTACTTTGTCATAGAAAAAAAAAAACTTTTTCCCCCCAAAAGCCATAATCACCCTAAACATACACATGCACTGCCTGGACAGTAGACTGCATAGTCTAACCCCCGAACCCCTGGACTTCCTTCCATCAACTGTGCAATATCCATTACCTAATAGTATTGATAACTGTGCAATACCGTGTACTGTGCAATACCACATGATCATTACCGTGTAATACACTGCATATCACATTGTATATTCATATTTTTAAAACCCTACTTAGTTATTTATTACAAATGTATATAGCGCTACAGGACTCTTGCACTATTTGTTATTGTTTGTCGTGTGTACATGTTTGCACTGAAGGTGATGCTCATTATACACGTGTATAGTGAAAATAAAAAGGCATGCATTCATTCATTAAAGTTTACCTCTGCTGCTTCTACATGAGCGCTGCATGCGTTTAAATCATTCCTAGACTGTGCTGGCATACTTTATCATTCAAAATACTTCTTATGCTATTTCTTCTTATGCTATCCTGATCTCAGGTTTTTCTGACCAGATCACAGTTAAAGCTTGGGTCACTTCATTTGTCCTCGTATTTATTATTATTACTTATATTACTTTTAACATCTGTGACGTAATGGGTCAACCGGAAAAGGCGTACCTGAACCATAGCGCATTTTAGCCGCGCACGTAAACGAGCTGACTGATACCAATCCCATAAAGCAGGAATGCAATGGCCATCAGCCCCATTATCCATCACCCCTGTGCGAAGCTCACTGCCAAAATCTGCGGCTGATTTACATAAAGTGGCGTGGGGGGAGGCAGCCAGCCATCACCAATGGATAACAGCGGGATTGACAGACATATTAATGAAGGCTTCCTATCAAAGTCGACAGAGTCGGAGTCTAGAGCTCGCCCAGAAGCGAGAGTTAACTCAGTCCCTGTCTGTGGCTTTACCGCGATTAATCTGACGGGTGCATGGGTGGCGCTAAAGCGGAAGTCTGCACAGACACAGCTAACGTTAAACACCACACCGTGTGTCATCAGTGAACATTAGCATGCACAGCCCAAACTCAGTGTGTAGCTCGCGACACGGACTACAGACTTGAAAGACCCCCAGGTGACATCCGCTGACAAAGCTGTCTGTTGTGCCTGTGACTCCAGCATGATATCCAGCTGTATAAATACCACTAAAAGGTGCTGGTTAAAAAGAAAACAATAGCAATAATAAAAATACATTCATCTTCTAACCACACATCCTGGTCATGGTCACAGAGGGGCCTGCAGCCAATCCCAGGCAGCATAAGGCACAAGGCTGGGGTATACACTGGGCAAGGAGTAATAAAAATTAATGAATGGATGAATGAATAAACAAACGGACAATAATACTACGCATCTAAATTAACAGACTAAAGTTGAGAAAATAGAATGCATATATTGTCAAATTATTTGATACAAAAAATTTAGAAAGACCCGAAACAGACCCATAGGTTAACATAAAGTTAAAATAAAGCTGTGTTTGTATATTGAGTGTGCACAGACATGAGAATAAATAAGCACAGCGTAAGGACAATAGCGATGATATCTGTAACGTGATAACATGGCATTGTTCATACGCAAAACGGCACACCGAGCCAGACAGAAAAGCAGTAAGTAAATAGGTCCGCATGGGCTTGTCAAAACAAAATAGCCTGTGTGGTTATCGAGGCTATTCAAGATCAAAGCAGTCACTCGCTGCTTCTGTTTCTGTGGACCTCTGCTAAAAAATTCTGCAAAGAAACCCTTCAGCTGAGAACTCCATGTCAGCAGCTATCCTCAAAATAGACCAGAGCCCTGCACTCCGCACACTGATCCCCCACAACTACCCTACAATCACCCTGCAACCACCCTACAACCACACCTACAACTGCAGAGGCTGTCACAAGTCATGAGTCACCAGAAGGAGGCCCAAGGTCATCCTCACTTCTCATCCACAGCTTTTGATGGAGTACGTACCGACCAAACACCCAACCCGTACACACCTAGGGGTGTTTCCGTATCCGCCAACTAACAAATCATCACCCAGCCCAAGAACGATGCATTTGTTGACGTGCTGACAGCAAAGTTGAAGCCACACAACAACCTTATTACATAATATGAAGACACACTCAATTCCCATGCAGCATGTGATGCTCACAGGATTCCATATGACTTTCTGGAAATAAACTTGTCCTATGTAGTCAACTGAGGAGGAGTATTGTTACTGTAAGCCCCCCCCCCCCCCCCCCCCCCCCCCCCCCCCCCCCTCACAAAACAAAACCACAACCACCCCAACAAGTGACAAAGCAAACCACAACAAAAACC
>JAODKE010000041.1:9139652-9150370 GCA_026779605.1 Mormyrus hasselquistii
GGTTCACTGCCACCCCGGACGGCCTGGGATAGGCTCCGGTTCACTGCCACCCCGGACGGCCTGGGATAGGCTCCAGTTCACTGCCACCCCGGACGGCCTGGGATAGGCTCCGGGTCACTGCCACCCTACGCTGCCTGGCATAGGCTCCGGCTCACTGCCACCCCGCGCTGCCTGGGATAGGCTCCGGGTCACTGCCACTCCGCGCTGCCTGGGATAGGCTCCGGGTCACTGCCACCCTACGCTGCCTGGGATAGGCTCCGGCTCACTGCCACCCTACGCTGCCTGGCATAGGCTCCGGCTCACTGCCACCCCGCACTGCCATATGACACTTTCTACTGAAGCCAGGTGATGCCAGCATCCACCCAGCCACACTTACAGTCTCTGCAGTGATCTGATCGCAAACATCTCATATAACGCTTAGCAACAGATCGCATATAGTTAGAGTAGTTACATATTTACTTATTCAGTGACAGTAGTTATTCACTTATTTATCATATCATACTCCACTAACTAATATTTTCAACTTATGACGGGAATCACCAAAAACATAAAGTTAAGCAACTTCCCGTCCAAATGAGCACTTCGATGGAATCGCTGAGAAGGAGCGTGACGTAAACACCCCTGACCTGGTTGGAGAAGCTGGACCGGACTGTTGTTTGGATGCACTCCTCCAGGTCAGCATCGTGGAAGATGACGGCAGGGTTTTTCCCGCCCAGCTCGAGGGACAGCCTCTTACAGAAGGGAGCGCTGCGCTCGGAGATGATCTGGGCCGTGGCCGTGCTCCCAGTGAAGGAGATAAGGGGTACCTCTGGATGGGATACCAGTGCATCCCCTGCCCCAGGGCCGGTCCCAAACACGACGTTCACCACCCCGGGGGGCACACCTGCAACAGAAAACTAAAATTTACTTAAAAGTAAAAGTGAATTAAAATAAAATAAATATCCATTAAGGTGCCCATTTAGAAAATTAACTGTACATGATCTGTACTGCATTCAGCAGCTTTCTGATTTGTGCAACACAAATATTGTCTCAAAAAATATAAAGCATAACAAAATAAACATTTTAAAACATCAGTGCTGTACTTGTCTTCGCACGAACAGCATCCAGCTTCACATTGAGACGTACGCGTGGAAGTGTAGCACAGAGACTTCACCTGCCCCTTTCCGAACGAACGGCACTCCGCGGAAACACACAAACACACAAGATTCTGCATTTCCCTATTTCGTTCCGCACATATGCGCACCGAACCAAAAGACCCGTAACGAAAATATTCAGTATGAATGTGTGTACTGTTACACTCCTATCATTAAGTACTGGTTTCAACAGATTAATTTTATGAAATTAATCTGAATCCCACACCAGTAATAAAATAAACCCTTTGCTTTAACATAAATACCAAAATAACTGATCACTTCAATCGCTATTATAGTAGGGTGTGAGTGGTCTTTCGAAAAGATACAAAAAGTGACACAGGTAATGTTTCCTCAAATTCATTTTACACGTTTGCTGGAGCAGCAGTGCAAATGGAATGGCAAGCCACTTCAGCTGAAAACAGCGCATTTTACAATTCATTTCAAACAAAACCAACCAACTGGTCGGTTGAAAGAAAATCTTGGTCTGGATTTTTACTTTATGGACCCGAACTATTCAACTCTGAATACCAGACCTTCGCTAACTCTAACCTACAGCCAAAATCTAATCCTAACAAACATCATCATTTCACAGAGGGCTCCTCTAACTTCAGGAAGCTGTGGTGATGTCTTCTAAAGCACAGAGCTGCCGTTACAGATGAGTCAGAAGTTTACAAAGGAGTCATTTTCTGTGCATCGTCACCTACCTGCCTCTTCCAAGAGCTTACACATCATCCAGGCTGTGACGGAGGTCATCTCGCTGGGTTTGGCCACCACGGTGTTGCCCGCGGCAATGGCAGGGGCAATCTTCCAAGTCAGCAGGTAGAGCGGCAGGTTCCAAGGACTGATGAGACCAGCTGAACAGGCAAAGCAATGGACAATTGTTTCAGAAGGGTCACGCTACCCATAATGCCTCATAATAAACACATGCTTATGGGAATACATAACACTAGCCTGCAGATGTAAACCTACAAAATTACACCACGGTTTAGAATCCCATGTGGGATGTTGCTGTTGAACCTTTAGAGCCCCCTTATTCAAATTTGGCCCTCAATTCCAAATCCAGGCCTTGTTTTTATGTCTCCCAGGTAGTTAGCTTACTTATTTCTGGCTCTAATTGGCCAGAGGCTTCACAACTGGCCCTCAGGTAAAGGAAAGCTGGAAAAACAGCAGCGCACGGCCCTTGAGGACCATGATTTGAATAGCCCTGCTTTAGAGTGAAGATTCACACACCTCTCCTATACAATAACAATGCCATTCCAGCCATATTGTTACTAACTGGCTGCTCAGTGCTGTTAAAAGACCAACAGCAGCATCTATACAGAACAACAGAAAAATGGCTGATGGCAGACTTCCCAGAGTTCTGTCTTTGATATAGACCTGTCTCTGTATAGACCCACTTCTGATTCATTAGCAAATGAAAGACAGGTTCCTTTCAGTTAAAGGACTCTCCCTAGGGCATAGAGTTTCGCCCCAATGCCCAGACCTGTACCGGCATCATGCTGATCTGTACATTCACAGAAGGCCCGTACCTACGCCCACAGGGCTGCGGATGGTGTAGGTGATGCAGCTGAGGTGATCCTGCTGGCTGCATTCAGTGGTGTGGTGAAGGACGGACGTCGCGAAGAAGCGGAAGTTGTACACTGACCTCGGAATGTCAACGGTGCGGGCGAAGGTGATTGTCTTGCCTGCCATCCAGAGAGCGAGAGACAGACATAGAGGGCAAGAATGAAAGGCAGCAGAGGAGCACTGCTGTCTGGCGGAACAGAGCAGCACTCAGCTCATCCTGCGGGAAGGATAACTAAAGGATTTAGGTGTGTTACAGTGTTTAATATCTCGCAGTAATTAATGTGATTCGTTTAAACAATGGGAATAAAAACCCTGAGTCAGAATGCATGATTATGGTGTTCAGTCTACCTTGGTCTCTGGATTCAGCCTGTGCAAACTCCTCCAGGTGGGCTTCGATGAGATCCGCCAGCTTGTGGAGCACCTGCGCCCTGTCCGAGGGGCTCCGTGCAGCCCAGGCTGGGAAAGCCTCCTTGGCGGCCGTAACAGCCAGCTCCACCTGGCAGGGACCATACCCCGGTACATCAAGAGTACTCTGCAGGAGCACCAATCACCCTTCACCACAACCTGCCTTCCAGGGCCGCAACTGCTTCTCAGGGCAAAAACCAGATGAGAATCAGGCCTAAAAATCCGGTGATGATTGTGACAACATTTTTGTTCTTTAAGTAAAAAAAGGTGCCCATATGCCCAAAAGATTTCCTATGAAAGTAGATACTGTCTTGATAATATACAAGCAACATCATGCGACTAGTGTCAATGGTCACATGACCAGAGCAGTCTAATTGCTTCATGCACTCTCATGGTAGGGAATTGGAATTAAACAGGTTAAAGGTTAATAATTAGTAGACAGGCAGCACACTGTTGACTCTGTACAGATCGAAGGTCCACTGCTGTGAGTCAGCAGTATATTTTCATTTTAACTGCTAAGACTAAACTCTGTAAAACATATCTGATGATTTAAAGCAAAGCTGTCCATCAACACTTTAACCCAGAGTTCACTATGCTTGATTAGGCCACTGTGCCAGTTATAAATTATCATTTGCATCCAAAACAGCTCCCAGACTAAGTTAGATCCCCCTGAGGCTTTGGTAAATACTACATTTGCCTGCAAATAATTCATATTTTAACAGTTACAACGCACGACAAAATTGAACAGACCAGAAATTGCATATGGTTCTTCTCGTGGTAAAAAGGCAAATACTAACAGTCAGACCATAACGTGAAATCACTGAGCTCAGCCCAATTTTCGAGATTTCTCTCAATAGACGGTTTTAGTAAATACATGTATTTATTTGTCACTTAAGGATTTCACATGTATTTTGAACGACTGTGCCTACACTTTAGCTAACAATGCAGGCAATCTAAATGTTAATTTTAAAAAACTTGACCGGATTTGCACAGGACAAATCGAGTGAAAAACGCATACAGCAACGTGTATGACAGTGCAGCATCACATTGCATAATCTCACCTCCTTCTTGCCACTGTCCGGCACTTTGCAATACACTTCTCCCGTGGATGGGTCATATGAATCTATATGTCTGGAGAACGGCACAAATTTGCCCCCTATGTAATTCTCCAAAACCAAATGAGTCCTGTGGTCTGCTGTTTTGGGCATGATTGTTGACGTAAATCTAAATTTTGGCCCGACGATGCTCTAACGTAAAATAGAGTCCACAGCCCAGCGTTTGGGTGCATTTATCCAGGCGCAAAAGCAGTCTACAGACACCACCCCTCCCACCATAAAGGCAGTAGCTGAGGAATACACACAACCACGTGTCCCGACGGCCAATCACCGCTGCGGACAATGCGCATGCGTATCGCTAGTAGAGCTCCGGGAGACAGTAGCGGCGATTGAGCTGCAAGCACTTTCGGAAATATATGGTTCTGTTTAAACACTGGAAGTTATAGCGTAAGAGGATTTGTCTAGACTAAAGCATTTCGCCATTTGCCTACTTATTTTATGTGTGTTGCATTAACATCTGTGGGGTGTCGCTTGCTAAATATGTTTAAATTTCTACAAATTGTAACCCTGTGCTGGATAAGTGGTCTAATGACAAAAGTTATGTGGCTTACATTACTTGTATGGATTTACAAAATGAATGTGTCTGAACGACTTCGTACTTTGCGCCCTTTTGCGATGCCTTTTCCCCCAGTTCACGGTGCGTGACAGAAAAATGTCTGAATAGACCGCATTACACTGTACATTATTTTGCCCAGTAAATAATACATGACTCAAATCGTCTTGTAACAAGCTGCCTTGAATAACATATAAATTACAAAAGGAAAACTAAACGTGGTATATAACATTGGACGTAGGTATATAACATACCCATCAAAAACTTCACATGAATATATAACTCACATCATATATAACTCACATTCGCCGAGTTATATGATATATTTTAAATAAAAACAAGGCTGAGGAATTGTGCCCTAGGTCAGTTCATAAGTTCAGAAAATATATATGTATTATGTGACTTTAACAGTATACTAATAATGGATTAGATAATTACTACAGGACACAAATATTGACTAACTTGTGCAGCCCTTTCTTTAGTAACGGAGTTAGTCTTCAGTCAACAACTTCATTCGAGAAAATATTGCTTGATTTGGGAGGCCCTTCCCTGCTCTGCCACATTGGGCAATACATGTGAACCAATGTCAGTGTTTCATAACCCAGTCCTTGAGGACCCCCAAACAGTCTGTTTTTGCTCCCTCCCAGCTCCCTGGCAGACAGTCCAAATTTTTGCTCCCTGGGAGGGAGCAAGAATGCGGACTGTCTGGGGGTTCCCAAGGTCTGGGTAGTGAAACATGGACCTAGGGGATTCAGTACCCTGAAGCCCACCAGGAGAAGGGACGCTGGAAAATAAATCAATGATGGTTCCCCTTTGATAAATACAACACTGCACAGGTCAACACAACCATTCATTGTACAAATAGACCCCATTTATCAGTCCGATTCCAAATACATATGCTGTAGTTTATCTAATGCATTTAAACGTACGATTACGAACCATCTGAAAATCTCTCCAAGAAGGATTTTAGCCTATCCGTAGCTTTAATATTCCAGGAAATCACCGATCCGCTTCATGCTTAAAGATGTGCATGTAACTGACAAGGTTATGCCAGGTCAGACAGACCACATTTTATGCTGAAGGAAGACTTCACCAGGGGAGGTTCAAAGCTCAAGGGCACTGATAAATGGACAGTTAGATACAAAAAGAGATATTTAGATACAAATAAGAGATTATTTGAGATGGGTGGTAATATAGTTGTTTTTACAAATATATAATTCCTCAGGAATTAAGGAATAAAAAAGGCATTAGAAATAACTGGCAGTTACTTCTATTCCGCTTTTATTTTTAATGAATCAAGGAAATCAGACACAAGCCGGTTACCTGTCATATCAGTCCATCTCCTAACCAGCTTATTTAATGATGAGCTGTGATTTGAGTTCGGTACATTTTCGACAACACCGGCAGTTAAGTGCTGCAGTGTAATAACTGAATGAACTAAATGAGAAACTCGGCGCCACAAACCTATACAGACACACAAAGTCAAAGGTTCTGTACCACTGAACAGAATGACTTTTACCCGAGCGATCCTAAACTCTTACCCTCTGAAGACCAGGTTACAGCATTGCTCATTACTCTTTGCTTTTGTAGAGTATTTCACAGATGAATAAACCATTGCAAGACCATTGTCAGCATTTTGACAAAATCAGGATCGCCCTACATGGAAAAAAATGTTTAATGACAGTAAAGCAGCTCATAGGGTCTTTTTCAGTCAATCCTTAAGGTACCATTCAGAGTTTTGTTTAACCAATAAGAGGAGAGAAACCTTTAGAGAAAACCATCAGTATACCATTGTAAACTTTGGATCATTCACAACAGAGAATAACAGAAGTAAAAATGATAGTTTTAAATCAAATTTAATTGAAACTGGTTTTCCTGGCAGAACCCCTTCGGTTCTTGGACATCTATGTTTCCTAAGGCCCTACAGGACGCTGAGAACGGATTGGGCGGCCTGCCGCTGCTGTGGGCATCAGACAAAAGTTAAGGACTGTAAATCAGGACCATTAAGATTGACTAACTGGGTGATAAAAGGTCGACAATTGTGATCCCCACTCCTGTCCAGGACACGAACCATGACCATGGTTCACTTCAGGCATTCATTTTTACAATACTTATCACTGGAAAACCACTGAATTGAAATCTTTGAAGACACATGGTCTACCTAACTATGTCCCTAGCTATTCGTTGTACTCAGAAAGTTCTTTGGGCAAATTTAATTAACGATATTTGTCTTTTAACTTAAATTAATGGAGCTAGATGACTGATTTCACTAAGCCATCCCAAAAAAAGCATTAGCAAACCTGTTCACAAACAGGTTCAGCTGGAATGCCAAAGATGGAAACACTTTATATTTCTTCCTAGACTTTAATATTGCTATTTGAACAGTCAACCCCTTCAGATATCGTTATAGTTCTTAATTCAAGTGTTTTTCATATGCAGCTGAAATAGATATACTCAACCCACATCTGCATGTGCTTCAGATCATGCAGGTAACATTAAGTTTTGAAGATGACCTCAAAATTGCAACTTTCAAGCTACATATCAGAGTCCCTGGATTGTCAGTTATGCTGTTGCTGTTGTTTATATTGTCTGAGGGGAAATGCAAGCAG
This sequence comes from Mormyrus hasselquistii, assembly GCA_026779605.1. Taxonomy (NCBI): domain Eukaryota; kingdom Metazoa; phylum Chordata; class Actinopteri; order Osteoglossiformes; family Mormyridae; genus Mormyrus; species Mormyrus hasselquistii. The sequence goes on from JAODKE010000041.1 coordinate 9,147,034, forward strand.
CAGGCTGACCGCTGAGGGTGCTGTCCAGGAGCACGGAGACACCACAGGCCGATCAGCTGAACGATGAGGGGACCTTCTGCAGGTTGTTGTCCTGAAGGTTTTGTGTAAGCTCTGGAGCCTTTGTTTTGCGACGCGTCTTTTCATACGATGAAAAATGGGTGAAACTTTTCTGCCAGTCTGGTGTCATAAGGGTGCAGCACTTTTCTGCAATCCATCAGTCTCTTTTGAGATGGAAACTGATCTTCACTCTTTGATCTGCAAGATTCGACAGGCATGAGACAGCATAAGTTTTAAACATACACATGCTTTAAGGCCAAAAGTAGGACACCCCTGTTGATTGGAGAATTGCCTAATTAAGCTACACCCACTGATGACACGAGTGTATAATTAAGCATACAATCACGCAATTTCTTCAACAAAATGTAGCCACAGAATGGGTAGTTTTACAAGAGTTTAGTGACTTCCCATTTTCCAACAAGTCAGTTCTCCACATCTCTGCCCTGGTCAACTGCAAGTGAAGTGACTGTGAAGGTCAAAATTTATGTGTGCAAGTTCTGCTGTGAAGTGGTGGTCACACAGGCTCTCAGAAAGGGACCTGATCACCCAGTATCAACACCCAACCAGAACGGTAAGAAATCCCATCATTAGAGTTCCAACATCTAATGGAAAGCCATCCCAGAAAAGTAGAGGCTATTACAGCAACAATAGGCCAATCGACTTCATAGTAATGCCCATTGTTATCAGAATGAGGTGTTACACAACTTGCTATTCACGTACTTTAGGTCATATAGTGTATACATAGCAGTTGAAGGTCTAAGATTATTTTTTTATGTATTTTGATTTAATCATTTATTTTATTTATGTTAATGTTGTGCTATTCGATGTCTTTAATATTATGTTGTTATCTTGCACTATGTGAGCCTACGATCTCAATTCATTGGGCATGCACATGATGACAAGAAAATCGAAAGTTGCTTTTACTTGCTGCTATAGCGACAGCAGATTATCCGGGATCTTACCTCGGTCACAACCCCTGCAGCTATAGTGGACCCGACATAGCGCAGCATGAAGCGACCCAGCTCCTTGAAGTCCTTGTAGAGCTCAAGCGCCACAGGTCTCTGGGTCTGTATCTCCACTACAGCATTCTGCCCCTTGTTAAGGCATCTGTGAGCACAGCAATTTTGGACATCGCTGAGACACAGGATTTCACAGTTAAAACTAGACTACCTGGACTAGCTTGAAACGTTTTTCCATGGCAACTGCCTCATCACCCACGCAAGTACTGTCCTGTGGTCATTTCCTGTTTTATTGTGGTTTTTCATCACTCTGGATTTTGTCTATTATGTGTTTTCACTGTAATTTCCCATACCTTTATCTCTGGAAAAATAATGCATAATTACAAGAACTGGAAATACCAAAGAACCAAAAAGTGCGTGTGGTGGTTAAATGGCAAAACCCTACATTCTCCTGTCCGCAGACAGCCCCTACCAAGAGAAACTCACTTTGGTTTCTTCTTGAGGACTTCCCCACTGCTTTTGTGAAGGATGCTCACAAGTTTCCTGATAGTAGCCGGCTCACTGACCGTCTGGTAGTGCAGTAACACCTGGTTATGCGGAACAAACATTAGCATGCTGAATGAAGCAGAGACGCACTACATTTACAGTACGACTTGAGAAACGGTGAGGCATCCTTACAGGAAACCCTTGGGTAATGGGGACCTCAATATTGAAGAGCAGGATTCTGGCCCGGAATCGTGAGCAGGCTCTGATCGGTTCCTTGGGGTTACAGAAGACACAGCCCACGCTGCCAAAAGACGAGGCCAATGAGGACATGCCAGCACACTGTTCGCCTCGAGAGAGCGCTGTAGTCTGAGGCATGTGTCACCTTTTATTTTCCACAATGTCACAAACTGACAAACCACAGAAGGCTTTCAGGGAAATCAAAATGTTCACGGTATGATTCACAGTTCGAGAAAAAAAAAAAAAAAAAAAATCAATGAAATTATACCCGCAGCACCAAACATAGCATGACGAGGCCTCAAACTACAACTGGTGGAGGACCTGGCCTCTCTCAGAGCAGACGGCCAGATAGTGGGTTTCCTCATCGAGCTAAAGGGTGGCATAGGCACCGCAGACGGGCGTGAGAGGAAGTGTGCACTGACTTGATTTTGATGATATCCATGCCAGTCACGGTAAGGCTGACATGATCCCCGGCGGCCGCCCATTCGATTGGCTCCTCATGCAGAGCAATACCTGGAAGTGAGAAAGAACAAAAACTGCCTGATCAGAAAGAGTCTCGGTCTGGAGCTGAAGATAGAGAAGCCCTTTCTCTCGTTCTCTCTCTCCCCAGTGTGCTCTGACTCATCAGATTTCACTACGAAAGGAGGGAAAACATGTGGCCCTCGACAGCCCTTTGAACACGGCCAACTACAGACCTTCTGCACAAAATCCCAAAAAGGATCCATCTAGATTCTAGAGACTCTTTTCAACTTCACACAGCACTTCGATGTTAAAGTGAATCACCAAGTCAGAAAGCGAAGTTACATTTCCAGCCAGCAGAGCGCGCCATATCCATCGTAAAACCAGCCAAAAGAAAGTCAGTCCCTGACCATCGAGGTTCTTACTAGTACCACCCAAATCACAATGGACAGGCAGCTATTAGTGTTTAACCCATTTTGGTTAATGACCAAAGAATACTGGTTAAACGCCATACAGGAAAGCTGATACAGAAAACACACCCAGATGACATTACATTAGTGTAAGGTACTGGGTTCCATCATACTCCTGAGCTTGGAATATTACACATAAGTTTAACGAAATCCAAATCCTTAGATATTATAAAACAACCAAGTAAGCCCACCGTTCATGGGGTCTATAAACAAGCTCCAAATGTAGGCTTTCCTACAATACTAGACTTTTTTAAACCTGTATCAGCAGCACTCAAAAGTCAGGTTCTATGACAAAACACCTCATACATTCATAGGATGCTTAATACAAACGTATAATTATGTGCGGTAATTACCCTATGCACAAATGCATGGTAAATGCTTATGCGATGCACAATTCCCTGAAAAAGGAGGTTTGGACAGTCCTACATGATGCACTGAAATATCCTGAATTCACTTCTGTATTTTCACTCCGATGTTAAGACAGTCGCAGAGCATATGCATTTGATTATCTGTGGACCGAAAATGGAAAATAAGTGTCCCAACTGCTTAAGGAACACATCTGCATGTTGAGAGGAAAGGCGATTGCTCAACCTGTCCCTGTTCCATATTGGGGGGGGGGGGGGGGGTGGGGGCATACACAGAGTCCCCCTTTCTAGGTTCCTGGACCGT
>JAODKE010000041.1:9151642-9165854 GCA_026779605.1 Mormyrus hasselquistii
ATCAGGAATTGGTCAAAGCTCAGGCCCGGCTGGATTAGCTGCAGGTTCATCCCCAGCATGCAAGTCACAGCAGGAGATAAATTTGGCTACTCTGTCCCGTCAGCTCAGGGTGTCCATTCCCTCCCCAACCCCCTCCCCCTCCATGGGCGTGGGAAGCCGTACCGATCTGCTCCAGAAGGCAGGGCCCCTGGTACCAGGCCATGAGCTGGGGCAGTGTGCTCCTCACGGACATGTTCTCCCCAGACAGGCCGCTGGTGGGGATGTAGGACACGTCCGAGTCCTGGGGGACAGTGACATACACAGGAGGCGATCAGCACGTGGGGTGGAGCCCAGCACAGCCGCGTTCGAGTGGGTGGGGGGGCGGGGCCTTGCCTTAAAGCCCGCCTGCTTCAGGAAGTGGCCAAGCTTGGTAACAATCTCCTGGAAACGCTCTTGCTGCCAGGTCACCTGCGGGCCACCAAATGGCAAGGGAGATATGATCAGTGTGGTGACAGGGCAGGACCACAGGACAAAGTAGGGGGGCTGTCAACAAAGGAAGGGGCAATTCCAAGAGATGGAGGACACAAGATTGGCCATAACTCATACAGAGGGGCCAACCTTATCAATAGCTGATGATGTGTACTGATTCAGTGGGAGACAAAGGAGAGGCCATTCCTGGACCAGTCAGCTTACTACTGTGGCCCAGCCCCGGGGGCGATGGCAGGGGGGCTACAGCAGGATGACTCACCTGGTCCATCTTATTGACAGCTACGACCAGCTGGGTGACCCCAAGCGAGCGCACCAACAGGCCGTGCTCCCGTGTCTGGCCTCCCGCTTCAAAGCCAGCCTCGAACTCTCCACGGCTGGCGTCCACCACCAGAAGCGCCACATCCGCCTGCGGCAGAAAGCCCCGTAAGGTCCAGCCACCCATGTCGCCAAGGTGCCAGCAAACCGCGAAGCGAGAAAGTAGACTTTGAAACTGACGTCGAGGTTATCAAGCTTGTTCAATCAGCGGATGTTCTGAGCCGCTTACCCACCCACCCACTGTGGCTTTCGGTGCCTCCTTCCTCCAATCGGCAGTGATCAAGTGTGATTTACTCACACTCACTGCAGATCAGCAGACAACGTAGAAAGAGAGACAGCGAAGCCTGCTCCTGTGCACATCCATGCATCTAACCGTCCTCCAACTACTTATCCTAGTCACAGTTGTGTGAGTTTCTACATGTTATGGTGTAATTCAGAGAGTCTACAACACAGTCTGCACATTTCCCAGCTCAAACACAGTTCGATCAATAAATTACCAGTTTAGTAGGTGTGGCCCTCCAGGACTGGAACTGGGGAACCCTGACATAGACCATCCCTACCCCGCTGCCTCCACGTGGCCACACTGCGGCATACCTGCGCTGCTCCGGTGATCATGTTGGGAATGAAGTCCTTGTGGCCGGGGGCGTCCATAAGGGTGATCACCTTCGTCGGGGTTTCAAATTTAGTCATGCCCACATCCATGGTCACGCCCCTAACATGAGACGAATGGCTCAGTGGAAAACCGTGCCGGAGCAGATGAGTCTGACATGGGACTAGAACACGCCTGGGACAACAGAAGCCAGCAGCACCCACCTGTCCCGCTCTTCCCCCGTCTCGTCCAGGACCCAGGCATAGGCGAATGAGGCCTTTCCGGCCTTCTTGGACTCCTGCTCGTACTTGTGCATGGTTCGCTTGTTGACATTGCCCAGGAGGTACAGCAGGTGGCCCATCAGAGTGCTCTTGCCTGCATCCACATGACCTGCACACAGGCAGCTAATCACCTTCCACTGACCATCACATTTTGAGTGTGGCCATGACACTGGGGTGGGGGGAGGGGCGTGCTTAGGGCGCCAGTGAGCCATACCAATGACAACCAGGTTGAGCAGCGGCTTCCCGCCCTGCCGCTTCTCCAGCTCCGCCTTCACGTTCAACTGCTGCTTGGCCTTGCCGGGGGTCTTGCTGGGCGTGGGCACAGTGGGCTCCTCGCCCACCGCTGAGGCCGAGGGGGGTGCCGTTTTAACCGGGGTGGCGAGATACGCCAACCCAGGGCTGTCCTCACCCACCATGCCCTTGCATAGCACTGACACAGGGGCATCAGTGTCCTCGGGGCTGCGGGGGAGGGCAATCACAATAGCATCAGAGCTTTATTCGTTGTATTTCTTTAGCATCACTCACAGTCAGGCCAGCGTCTTACAAACTCTTGTTTTTGTGTTTTTATGACATTTAAAACAAAAAAAAAAAAAAAAAAAAAAAAAAAAAGCATGGAAAAAAGGTGGTGGCTTCTTTTTTAACACCCACGCATATGAGCAAACTCAGCGCTCGCTGGGCCAACGTGAACCCGGGTGCACCACTATCTGCCGAACACATCCTCTGGACTTCAGCACCGTCACCTGACACTTGTCACGCAATGCCACCCACCAATAATGGTGACAAACCTAGATTGGGGGGGGAAGGGGGGGGACACAATTCTGGCAGGCCAGTTGAGTATCCAGAAACCTTCAAATGGCTGGCCTCTATCCCTCCCACATCGGCCATTAAACTGACTCACTGTACCTGTCCCACATAAGTCGGCCTCATTCTGGGACATTTTCAGCACGAGTCAATCAGGACAAAAGTCTCTCTGCAGTTGTAACCAGGTCAACATGGTAAAAGCAGACAAGTGGGAGGAATAGTTGTGACATCAAAGGCTCTGAACAGTGAGCTGATGTCACTCAGGTCCAAGCAGTGCGACCGGCAGCCCTGGCAGTGACACGGGTTCAGTACTTACTTTGGGACGTCAAAGCCCATGGTTTGCTTTTTGCCGGACACGGTCATGCGGGCCACTTTGGGGAGCACCTCGGCATCCAGCTTACTTGCCAGGGGCCCTCGTGCTCTACCTGACGAGACAGAGGGGGTTACTGATGCAGGGATCTGGGCTGCACGTCCTGTCACTGACAGCTCTATGGAAAAAGGCAGTCTACGCCATTGCTTCAAAGGCAGGCGCCTCGGGGGGAAGAAGCTCGTCACTGCGAGCCAGTCATAAGGCCACTGTGACTCATAAGTGTCATCTGCGTGCTGGCGGGTCACAGGCGGCCCGGTGAGCAAGGGGTTAATACTGAGCACCCAGCTACAGTTTGCACGCTCTTTGAGGAGGGAGCTCATCACCAACCTGGGAAAAAAAAAAAATGAGTTGCAGACTTTCGCGTCGCGAACTGCGGCAGGTTTATGCACCACCTGCACAGACAAACACTCTGATGCTTGATGGACACGTGTAGCATGCATCTAGGAGCTGCGAGGAGCGCTGCACAACACCAAGAGACTAAAAACAGCCTCATCATCCAAAATGCCAGCATGAAGTCAGTACCAGTGACATAAGGGGAAGTGGTTCAGATGAAAACAGCCCGAATGCTGCGAGAGAAACCCGAGGGGCTCATTTAGAGAGTAACATCTACACTTCCACATCCTAGCACAGGTATGACTCAGCCACCTGTGTAAACAGTGCCGTGTTCTGCTCTGCTCCACAGCGCTATGATTCACAACAGGAAATGACCTCGGGCCCCGGGAAGCCCTGCACAGAGCGACACGCTGTTCTACGGCGGCTCAGATTTGCTGAATCACGACACGCCGGTAGTAGCACCGACCCACCAGCAGGAAGCAGAGTGGTTAAAGGCACCAATTTGGAGAAAGAAGCTTGAATTGTGGGAGGGGTCCTGCTCTTGCGAAACTGACTTGGTTAGATCTAAACATCCATAACAATCTCAAAACTGCCTTCATAAAACCTTTAACTGACTACACGTTTTTTTAAAAATAATAATAGGAAAACTACAATCGAATGGTAATATTACAGAAAACTACTAATGTCTCAGCTTGTGAACCTTATTACCTGTAAAGATTATATACATCTGTATTTCAGAGCTATATAAATATAAACAAATGTGCTGTATGACGCTTTTACCAGAAGGTGTCACTGTATTCAGTAGGAGTGAGGCTCTAACACAGATGCACCAATACAACGCCGGCCAACAGAGGAGCTTCTCCCAGACAAAAGAGGATCACTTTCCAGCCTAGAAACACATGCCCTGCGCTTTCCAAACACGGCAGAGGAGAGTCAGACATGAAGCGAGCCAGGCTGGCACGTCTCCATCCCGAAGAAAGAAGGGAGGCTGTGAAAGTGATCGCACAGTGAAACGAGCTCGCGGAGGCACCGCCCAGCGCCACCCAGCTCTGCCTTGTCATGGTCTGGCATGACTGCAAGGGCAGCTGCTGGTTTCAGTTCACTGTGCCACTCGAAGGCAGGTACTGCACCGCTCTGAGCTGGGCTTACCACTTCTGCCAATCTGCTTAATTTTTTTAATGCAAGCAGTAAAATTAGTAGTTGCAGTATCAGAATACTTTCTGGAGACAGAGGGACTTCATAGAAAAGAGAAAAAGTATGACAACCGGTTTCTATTTCAGCCATTTACAGTTTTCCAGTTATTCTGATTCATTTATTCAATTCATTAATTGCTTTAACAGAGTGTTTCCCAACCCAGTCCTCGAGACCAACAGATGGTCCACGTTTTTGCTCCCTCCCAGCGCTCTACTGGGGGTCCCTGAGGGCCCATGAGAGAAACCCCGCTTTACAGATATTGTCCACATTAAAGATAGGATCAGGGCCTGTCTATGATGCAGGGGGAGAAACGCAGGGAGACATCCTAGCAGCGCACAGACTGCAGAAGCACGCTGCTGCACCAAGCGGATGGAGGACACTGGAAAACCTCCTTCAGTTAAGGGGAGCAAGCACAGAAAGTGACACAGACACCTGCCCACCCACCTGCACTAAGGAGGCACTACCCCTACCGGCTAATTCAGCTCAGGGCCACAAACGGCCTTTGCAGAATGACAAGGAAGGCCATGGAGATCAGAGAGCAGACAATCTGTGATCACACGATGGTGATTCCTCAATACTATCTAAATAATAATAATAAAAAAAACATCTTATTTGCAAATGTTTCATGTTTTTTAAATCATGAAATTGTTTTCTCATGGTCAAGAACAGAACATGTAATCATATGATCAAATGAAATCAGATGTCCATTGATTTACAGGTACAATTTTAACTACTGGGCCAAATATCTCAGATATTCATGTACATTCCCTGGCAATGCGGTCATGATTTTTAAGTCATCTGTCCATAAATGTTAAATGGCCACTGAAACATAAGATCAGGTGTGGGATGATATACACTGCTGGTCAACAGTTCTCCTCTCACATAAGACCTGACCTCCATCACGGTCTCAGTCTCCTATTTTACACAAGGGCCATAACGTAATTCAAACAAGCAACAGCTCGACCGCAGCCAATGGGACAAAATACAGTGCCCCGTGTTATGAGAGCATGCATCATGTTGAACTACAGTGCTGATTAACGCAGTCGATCACAACCAATCACTTGCACCATCTCCCTCCTCAACAGCACTGTCATATAGACCAGCACCGCTGCCTACACAGCCAACCGAATCAGTAGCACCACCTTTATCAATCACCACCCTTCTTGCCTCCTTTGCCACCATCATCATCAGCTTTAACACCAGCGGTAGACACAGGGAATTTCCACATGATATGGTAGCCAAGGGGAGTTTTTCTGGGGATGTTTCCACAGAAAAAAAAAAAAAAAAAAAAGAAGAAAATCAAATAACCTAGAAGGCTGAAGCCAAAGCAGAAGAGGTGAGATGATGATGTGCCCTTGGGGTATCCCCACACCACCTAAGTACCACTCTGTGCTGGTCGACAGACCACAAGACTGCCAGAAGCTACCACAGAAGGCCAAGAACTTCATTTAATAACGACAAGAAACTAAGTCACAAGCCCAATTATAAAAGCAATATGGTCACTTTAAACCGCAAACACCTGACATTACTATGACCATTCCCAGCCTACGTGTGCAACGGGCATTTCCGACGTACGGGGAACTCGCTTTCAGTTCTGCGCATTGTCTCAGGACACATGGTATCTCCCAGCTCCCCGGTTCCCTTTCCTGGTCCTTTCTTGTGCCCCCCCCCCCCACCCACGTGAGCATGTGACAGGACACCGGCTGTTAAAGACATGTTATTTGCGTAAAACAGGAACAAGAATAACCCACCACGATAACAAACCAACACTTCCATTCTTAAAACTCCAAATATAACCGTGCCACAAATGAACGGAACACTTTCACTCATTTTTTTCAGATGAATTTAGGAACTGTCGTTCCAGAAATAAAACACATTCGATTCTGACATCTAACCATTTCTAACTTGTAGAAATAAAGCAGTCTTGTGAACTTCCAAACCACTAGCTCACCACATCCTACCTTACTGGCTATACTGGGGCGCGCACCCGCACCCCCCCCCCCCCAACCCAGCACCAAGCTGCAGCAGGCGGCACTGCAGAAAGTTCTGGATGTTACTAGCAAAATTACCATCCCTTCTCAGACCAGAAGACTAATCCGGATCTAAGTGACAACTGCTCTTGAAACGTCCCGACTCCTGATACTTCAGCTGCTGAGCAGTTACACATTTCAGTTACTGCTTACGGGTCACCAGTGTTGGGCATTTCAGGTCCATTAGCTACAAATCCAGACCAAGGTTTTGTTTCTACCAACCAGCTGAGTATGAAGAGCCACAGTCACAGAGTACTCAACTGGTTGGTAGAAACAAAACCTTGGTCTGGATTTGTAGCTAATGGACCTGAAATGCCCAACGCTGCGGGTCACCAAGCAGAGACCTCCGCCAGGACCCATGTGAGCAGGCCTGCAGAGAGCATGTATCGCATCTCCATCCACTCCATGCTTACCTGGAGAGCTCCAGCCCATCTCAGCAGGAATGGGATGACACTCCACACAAAGATACCAAGAAGGCCTCCTAGCCGCCGGTAACAGACCATAATAGGTCACTAACGGGCAAATATAGATTAGTCAGATGATGAACGGGATTTTTATAATTGTCCTTTCTTCACTTGCAATCCGGATGCTAAGCTTTAAGCAGCACTGTCCGTCAATGGACACATCATTCTCGTGCTATGTTAGCATGAGCAGATCATGACTAAATCAGTAAGTGATGTGATTTGGCACCCAGGCCAGCAGAGCATGAAGTACAGAACTCAGCTCAGTGACAACACAGTCTGTGGCACACTACACCTGGAAAAGCAGAGTTCTGGTGAAAAAGCAAGGAAAAAGCAAGTGATGGTTCAAACTGTCAAATGAATAAACGATGATTCCACACCACCTACTTTAATACATGTCAAACATGCAGCCTGAGTTTCAGTCTGTTTTTATGTGTGTAAATCACATTTCTTAATCGTTTGTCACACTGGTATAATATATTTTAATGGCAAATATATAAACAAATAAAAATTAAAACAAAGCGCCAACAATACACTAAATGCTAGTATTAATCAGCCATTACTAGACTTTACCATTCAATCGTTATCGCATCACCTCGTTGGTCCCTAGTTATTTTTAATAAGTAGCATTTGGTGATCAGTGGTCATTGTTGACACATCACAGCACACAATGAAATGTGTCCTCTGTGTTTTACCCATATGTGACTTTGTGATGTAGCAGGGGGCAGCTAATTCAGCGCCCGGGGAGCAGTGCTTGGGGGCGGGACTTGCTCAGGTTACCTCAGTGGTACATCGCTGGTCAGAGATTTGAACCTGCAATCTTTCAAATACAAGTGCGCTTCCTAACCATTAAGCCACACTGCCGAAATGCAGCAACATGAATGTTTCTTTGAATTGTCAGCAGAACCTATTGAGGCTCCAGACAAGGTTTCATTTTTATAGTTTTGTTAATTAAATGTTAGTTCTAGCCTACCCAGCAAATTAACTGGCAATTATAAGGGCAGAGGTAGCAGATGATGAACGCATTAGAGCGACATTGATTCTTTGTCAAAGTGCCCCAAAGCCGCACCCAGTGGAACCTGCAGGACGGCAGATGACTCCTTTTTGTTCATGAAAAGCCCTTCATTTTTAATCAGCTGTGTATTTTTGCACCATACTTCACTGGAGGAATCTTCAAAATTAGCATGCCGCAGAAAGCTAACAGGCACTGCTCAGCTATAAAGGGCGCACTATTAAAATAAGACAATAAATTGAGAAAAAAATAAGGGAATGTAGACAAAATAAACAAAAATTGATATCCAAGTTCAGCTACACCTTGACAGAGAATGTAATCTGATATTTTTCTGCTTGCTCAGGATAATTCTTTCATTGAGAAAGCTGTTGATTAAGTTATACGCATGGGATTGTTTATTCTCTGGGTATCAAATTAAAAAAACTGCTCATTTTTAGTAAGTATCAGTAAAGCATCTAAAGGTGAACAGGGTCAGATTTTCAGGGACAGTAAACAATGTCACAGAAATCCATATATCATGCCTGCAGGCACCAGCACTGATGGCAAAGGTGGTGCTTGGTACTGCCATGTGCAGCACAGGTGGATGTGGGTCCATGTGTCGTTAAATGCATGTGCGGGGGGGCTCACAGACCATTTGGGCAGCCTAGAGGCTATGAGGGGGCAGTGGGAACTGGGAGAGATTTGAAAGGTATGCAGGTGATATGCAGGTGAGCCACAAGTCAACAGAATTTTGCCCAGTTTGCAAAAAAAAGTCCCGTAAAAGGCAAAACATCTATAAGTGCAGGCTTTAGAAGAGAGAGGAAATCACATTAACCAGGATCTGACCTCCCCTCTTGCCAAAGAAGCATTTTTTTCTTTATCGGGAGTGAAATAGATGACATAATCCCATCATGCACTGCACTTGTCCATCAATGAGCATGCCTGTGCACCTATGGAGCCTGGACGGCTGTGGAGTGGAGTTGTGTTGACAGGATACGTTTCACAGTTTCTCTTCCACATTACACATCATCAGTTTTCAAACATAGATAACCCCAATGCCACATGAAATAACTCACTGAAAGCTACAACATGGAACTTAGAACAATGTCTACATGTATGTACTCGGGGATTAAAGTGACTATGGCTTTTCCTTCTTCAATTTTGTCTGCTCCAGGTAAGGTTCAACACCAATGGCCTCAAACCTCACGCCTCTATAATGGCTCAACCGTGAGGCACGTGTCAGTGAAGCCTCGTGGAGTGGCGAGCCCAGACGCGGCACAGGCAAGGCCTGGACGTGGCCGCCCCGGTTAGGAGCACACCCGCTAGGTAAACAGTGCAAGGTGCATTCTGTAAACAGACCGACGCACCTCCAGTTTTTGCCAGGCTGGAGGCTTAAGCATAGCCACAGGGAGACGAACACAGTGCCCTGCGTTCTGCAGTCAACATGAGGTCACCGTGTATGCATACAAACATTCACTGAGACTGCAGTGGCTGTTAATCCAGCAAACCGCACCTATGTGCACCTGACCTCATTAACTGATACTTTCGCCTTTTCATTACAACCCTATGGATCCATTTCCCCGGGCCGAACCAGGCAGGAAGGTGTAACGCCACGCTGACCAATCACGGGAAAGCCTCCCCTGCCCTGCGACTCGGGGCTTTGTTAACCTCCCTAGCCTGCTCGTAGCTGCCAGATGCGCAAAGCTGAGACATCCTGCCACAATGGGCTGCCTTGCCCCTTATCAACGCATCGCACCTTACGGCACCGTTTACCTTTTCACCTGAACAGGAAGCTGCAGGAGCGCCGAGTGGTGGGAACCTCAAGCCACCGGGGGTCAGTCCACGCCATAACCACCGCAACTGTCTCTGGGGGCACTTCTCAGACACACGCCAAAAAGAGGCACCTCGTCGTCAGAGGGAGGCTGCTGAAGACTACAGCCCCGCCAGACCCTACAATGAGCCCAAGAGTTTAGAACCCAAGATGAGCCTTGCATGGTCCCTGCACAGACCACATACTATCCATGCATATTGAGGGGCGTAACCTGCATAGAAAACAATCCCCAGAGAACAGCAGCCAATAAAGCTCTTGAGAAACACCGGACACACTTTTCTGATTGGACAGTGCCATCCAGAGAATTAGCAGATTCATATTCAACCACATTTATTCAGGAGGTTTTGACTTTGACCAACATTATTAATCTCATGATTGCATTAATCAAACAACAAATTAGCCTTGATAGGGTCGTCTTTGACGGCTGGATAGTATTTGTAATACGTGTTAACACTTTAAACTCTGTTCCTTACCTAATAATAAATTGTTACCAATTTGATAACACATCAGTGAACAAAGATTCATTTACAATTAAAATTTAGAAATGTATTTCAATGATCTCACCCATCTCACAAAGTATTTACTAAAAAGCTTGTAAATAGTCATTTTTAACTCATTTCTGAGTATGCTTACTAACCCATTGTCTTATATTTGCAAGTCATCCCAGAAGAGTAGAGCCGTTTTGTAAATACCAGAGGCAAGATATTATTATAATACATTTCGAAATGTGTTTATGAAGATGTCCTTCTATTGATATATCAAGCGGTTAGCAACAGTTTATTAGTTAAGGAGCAAATATTAAGAAGTCTTAAGACTTTTGAAGTTTGCTCACGCTTTGTGCGTGATTAATAATTCCCCTCTTCGCTTCTTGGTCCCCACCCCCCTTATTTTGCAGCCTACCTAAAGATTCCTGGAAACAGTCAGCCTACCACCAAGGTGCCTTTTCTGCTACTGCAGAAAGAAAAGCTAATCTCCATAAAGCTCAAACGCGGCAGCAGAACGCAAACCATCTTACAGTTAAGAGCTATTTTACATAATCAAATATTGATATTGAAAGTTGTGATTGAAGGGTGCCTAACGTAAGAGGACAGCAAAAAAAAGAAAAAGGTTACTCAGATGTTTTCTTTTAAACATGTTCAATCATTCAGACTGCATTGCTGACAAATACACTTCGCCTGATTAAGTTTATGATTAAAACCTCAAAGAAGTTTAGATTACAAGATTACAAGAGACGGGTCACCCTGCAGTCGTAAAAATCTTGGTTCGGGGTGGTCTATACCTTCTAACCTTTATGAAGCACACGGCACTAGTGATACGGCATCTGAAACGAACGCCGCAAGTAAAGCTGTAAGTGGCTCGCCTGCCTGCATGACGTGCTGCCCCTGCGACTGCACGCACCGAAGTGACCTGCTTTTAATTCCCACCAAGCTGTTAAATCTACGATTTATTTCATAACTGAGATAAGTGGCCCTTATCTAAACAGGCTCTTTATGAGTAAGTGGTGTGTGGACCATACTCAGCACACACGCAGTCCTGACAGCCCCAGGGCAGGGAGGGGGGGACAGCGGGCACCTTCACAGCATCCTGTTGCAAACTGTTTACTTTATGTATATGCTGAGTGTTTCATTTATTCCCCTGAAGCCGACGAAGACAGGGTTTGGAGGGAAAGGCAAACAATGGGGACTGTGAGAACAGAGCCAAGGAACGCTGAACAGGATATGCAAACTAGGGGCTGACTGATCCTGCAGAGAGTCTCAATCGGCGCATCGGACTGGGTCCTCTGACAGCCTCCCCGTACAGGTCAGAATGCCACAGAGGACACAACCGGTCCTGACACACGGGACCCTCTGTGTCACGACAGACTGAATCTTTATCTATTTGTTTGCATGTTTGTCTGTTCCTTTGTTTATTTATCAAACATTTTTATCAAAGCGACATACAATTGAGAAAGCAGGGTCAGTCTGAAGCAATTGGGCTTAAGGACCTTGCTCAAAGGTCCATTGGTGACATCACTCCGCTGACCACAGGATTTGAAAGGGTGATGTTACAGCCCTCAGCGCCACACTACAGTGCCCCCATTAGCCCGCGAAAGCGCTGATGAGGAAGAGCACATTGTTTTGGTTAATGCAGCACCTCTGCCAGAGTTCAGTTGCTTTATCTGTGTGTGGTGGTGTTGAATGGCTAGCTGGCGCGTCTATCAGAACAGGCAGCTATTGAGCCACGCTATCTGGTCCCTGCCTTTGGAGGGGATCCGCCCTTACCGGGCCCCATATCGACTGAAAATGGGACAGTCCAGCTCAAACCAATACTCATTACACATTATCAGGCAATGAGCTGCAAATTAGGACAAATAAAACCACAAATGGAAGACACCCAGAAAAAGTTTTGTGTGGTGGTGGGGGGAAAACGAACAAAAATCCAAAAAGAACATACAACATAGTTTGTTACCTTTAACTATTATTTCTAATAACATAATATGCTTGAGATATAGTATGGGGCTAATTCACACACAGACTATATTACTACTACAATAGTCAGAGAAGCTTTTAAGCTCCTGCCAAAAGAGGGTGCTCTGAACAACCCACTGCAAGTACTTCAGAGTATCACGGTACTAAGGACTGCACACTTATAAGTTCCAAAAACTGAAGCATATACAAAAAAACATGATGTTTAAATGACGAGTCAAAAACATATTACTCGGATTCAGAGAGCGTTCCCCATTGCATTTCAATATGTGGCTAAAAGGTGCCAACACTGGCCAGTCATGTGAGGGCTGGGCCGTGTGACTTTTCAGGGGTTTTCCTGTGCGAATCAGCCAGCACGCTTCATACCTGCATCCACATCACTTCAATGCAGCCTTCAGGCGCCACTTAGCCACTTAGGCCACCAGAATCAACTGCATTATTTGTCAATGGGAACAGAAAGAGGTATAACAGAGCATAAGGCACACAAAGGGACAACAAGCTGAAGGCACAGAAGGGCTAAAACCGTGACAATGTCAACAATGTCATATTATAATAAAACATTCCAATAAAGAACATTAAGCAGGACAGCTGTAACCCATTTCCCTCAAAATGTGATTTCAAATGGTCAATGATGACCCCTCATTCTGTTATATGTTGCACTTCTGTAAGCGATGCCACAGGGGCTGGGAACATATCGAAATGATGGTCCGGCTGCAGCCTCTGACTTACTTACCTGAAATATTTATGCAAGCAACATTACAGAAGCAGGCAGTGTGAAATACAGTGCAGGACTGCAGCAAGTGGGAGGTACAACATGATCCGAGGCATTTAAGATTAACCTTTACATATAAAACACCAGCAACACCACAGGTCTGAACATCTTTGACCTTAATATTACTTAAAGCAGAGCGTTCATAACAAGAGGAGGATCCCACTGAAACAGATGCACCTGCTGAATGCCTTTTCCTTTAGCTCTGTCCAAGGAAGACTGCTAGATTGAGGACAGTCACTGAAGAGGCAGGAACAAGGATAAGATGGTAACCAGACACAAGTTTCAGCTGTTAAAGGTAATCTGTCAAATCACCAGCCCTTCTCCAATTTACAGTATTAACAAATGTTAGTGTGAATTACTAAGGCAAGAGATGTCAGACTGAAACGGGCTCTGACAGGGGAAAGCATTTTACTGGCTTTCAAGATGTGGACATTAGACCTAAAAAGAGGTCAAATAAAATTAAAAAAAAAAAAAACTGCACAAATGTTACAGGAGAAAACATGCAACCAAACAGCATTTGCACCAGGACCCGAGTCAATCTTATCTTCCTGAACACAGACCAAGTGAGTGGATCACTTTTTCCTACGTAGGTGGCTAGAGACACAGTGGAGTACAGAGGAACAATGTGGAGCTGACATTCACACTGCACCGTTTCCTGCAGGGGCCCACACACACACACACACACACACACACACACATACACACACATACACACACATAGACACACACACACACACACACACGCACATGCACGCACGTCAGGGGGACCAGGACAGCAAGAAACTAAGCTTCCTCCACTCATTAACTCACACACACCCCACCCCCAAAGAGCAGCCCCAACCTGCTGTGGATCCTAACACTTAAAATTTTATCTGTAAATATGACTGCAGGGTAGGGCTGGGCAATTTCACATTGATATTATATCACGCATGTGCAGTAATCACCAGGTTTTCAGATGGCAGGCGAAGCATTTGGCCGGATGCCAGATCTTTGGTACTATATGGACATTTACTTACACTCAACTTACAACTTACAATTTGTTAAGCAGATTAGTACTACAGCAAAAAATATGAATGAGATGCGTTTTGTGAATTTAGTAATCTGCATAAACTTGGCGTATTTTTATGTTTATTAAATTTGGTTAGCAGACCACACCACAGAATACTGTTATGGTATACTATGGTTTGGTACACTTCAGTGCAATAGGCACTGCAGCGGAGCACACCATAGCATGCTGTTATGGTATACTATGGTTTGGTACACTTCAGTGCAATAGGCACTGCAGCGGAGCACACCATAGCATGCTGTTAT
>JAODKE010000041.1:9175772-9187842 GCA_026779605.1 Mormyrus hasselquistii
TTAAATGGGCATCACTTTAACCGGTTTTTAGAAACGGTATGTAAAAGGCTCAAGTCAGAATTACACTGCGATTACGGACCTTATTAAAACCACGCGGGTAGTAGTTTTTAAATTTCCTTTCGCAGAGATAATATGCCACGTTGTAATAGCCTTGGTGTGCGACAGTAACGTAGTACCACATTGTACTGAGCTCATAAATTTACATCTTAATATGACATGTGGGAAACCCACCGGAGCTCGTCTGACAGCACGCCGCCATGTGCGGTTCTAGCGCAAGCGAACGTGCGTGTAATTCAGCCAAGTCTCTATTAAGTCTTTAAAGTTTTATTCATTTGTGAATACATAGGTTTACACACTTAAAAACCGGGAAATTATTCCACTTTTAATTTGCCTATAACGTATTTCATTAGAAACGGGCGGATTATAGAGAATTCTGGGGGTAATTTTCTCCGCTTAGAAACAGGTAAGACACGTGTCAGTTTTTTCGCCATTTAACGAGAAGTTTCATTTACGGAAAAAACAAACTATAAGTCTCTGACCAACATTTAAGCTTTGGAGACATAAATAATATTGTTCGATCGTTAGAGTTTACTAAGCAAAGTAGCTTTAAACAAACATTTTGCAAAGTGAAAGTAATATTACACATGTGAGCGTCTACACAATACAAATTAAATATTAACTTTAGAAAGTCCCCATTCACTTCTAGCAGCTTTCTAGAAAAGCATGGAGGACATATTATGCTTCCAAGTATCCACAGCAATAGCAAACCGAAAAATAAAGGGGGAAAAAAGGAACCTAGTCAAACCGATCGTTACCACTCCTGCTACATACCCCATTCCTTAATTGTGCATATTCTCCACAGTAACAGTTAGCCCCACCTCAATAAAAAAGAAGTAATGTTAAGTGCTGAGAGTTTAGCGGGGACTGGACCGAAAAACGCGCCTTGCTCACACCGGGGCAGCAGAATATTGCGCTTGCGTAAAGAAACGGGGCGCCAAATTTAGCGCGGAGGGAGGGCCCTAAAAAGCTTTGTTTGATGGCATCTGTTTACACTCCCTTCACTCTTTAATGTCAACCTGCTCCTTGTCCCGAGATAACTCCAAGTGCTATAGACGAATATTTGCAGCAAGTCACCGCTTTCTTACCTTGATGATGGCTAGGCGGCCAAGGCATAGGTACAGTAAAGCATTTTTTTGTTTTCCGCATTAACGCATTGCACTTTTAAAGACATAATCTTATTTATGATTTTACGCATGCTTATGTAGATTATTTACGGCATTGCTATATTTTTTTGTATTATTATTTTTTAAAAAATAAATGCGATTATGCCTGCTACGTGAATGCGCACTTAACAGCGTGCGGGTAATAGGCTGTTGAAGGAGCGTGAACTTTAATTTTAATTTTATTCTTTTACGCTATGGTTTTGATAGTTCTGTTTTGTAGAAATGTCAAAGCGAGCATATGGCAGATGGGGAAAGTTTTGAAACGGGGCAGCCCGGCGTGCCTCCGGGTCGTTTCATTTATATTTTCATTCATTGCGAGGGGAAGCAGGTAGTGGAGGTCAGGTGACAGGTGGGCAAAGGGAGCGTCGCGGCCGGCCGGGATGCGGCAGATGCGAGCAGCTTACGGACTCGGTGCGTGAGGAACGAGCGGCCGTGTGTTTCTTCATACACAACACGCTGTGGTCTATTCTCCACCATGCCAATCGCTCCTAATTGATTTAAGTGGAACTAAAATATTTTTAATCTATTTTTTATTGTTATAACGTGGAATCCTTTAGGGGATTATTATTAATAATAATTTGTTGTAAATACATTTTGTCATAGTTTTCAATTTTCAGAGTGTGATTTTTAATAGAAAATTACTTTAGATCGCTGTTCTATCGAAATTAGAGGTTACAGCTTACGAATTCATGGTACAGCCACGCTGCCGTTTCCCTGAGTGTTTTAGTTGCGATTTAGTGAAAGGTAACTTTTGTAAACTGTTGGACTTGAAGTAATTTAGAAAATAAGCTCGCCGTGCAATTTGACTTGCGAGTCAGAGAGTTTGAGATGAGACGACAGAGAATGACTCACCGATGTCAGCTAACCGAGAACCTGTTTAAAATGTTTTGTTACAAAAAAAGAAATTCTCGTTTTTAAATCGTTGGTCATCCAGAAACTAAGTATGAAGTAAAACAACTTATTTTGCATATTAGTGCCGTATGCGCTATTAATTGGACTTCGTTTAACCGTTTCTGTGCTGGTCCCAAATTTCATCTGCTACAATTAAGTCGTTTTATGTAACTTTAGTTTTATTCTTGTGAGCGCTTTATTTCGCTAATCTGAACCTTCAAGTTTTCGCCGATGCATTTATTAGAGTTTATAATGTGATAAAAGTAAAATTAATATTAGTTTCACAGACGTACGTTATTTACACGTATATTGTCAGTGGGGGGAAATGCTAGTACTTATGCATAATAACCGACTCATTTGGTGAATAATGCATAATCTGATAAATCTGACTGATTTGCACTGACGTTATTTATTGGTTTGGTAATTCATATATTATTTAAAATATACATGCTAGTTAAGGAAGTAGAAATAAAGCAAGTGTGGTTGTCTAGTTTTCCTTTGTTCAGTAGCAGTAATGGTTCCTAATAGTGTTTGTGCCAACAATGTAAGGGTTAAGTTCATATAGGCTTTGTGCACAAAGGGCATTATCTCCTGCTTCAGTGTAGTATTCTCCACGTTTAACTTTGTTTTGAAGTTTGATTGGTGGAGTTTCTGCCAAATGGCTGATTACCTTGTTGTCCAACAATACATGCACAGGTCTGGACATGCAGAAGTCATGAAAAAGTAATTAACATTGCCAATTCTTGTTCACGTATCTGTGGAAACCAAAAACATTAAAACCAGTTTTTCAAAATATGTACCTTACGTCTTACTTTACTCAAACCTGATCCTGCAAGATTTACTGGTTTTGTCAGTAGTAAGTTTTTTTTTTTTTTTTTTTGGGGGGGGGCTTATTTTTGTTTTCACAATTTTCATTCCACTTTTTTTATGGAACAAGGAAAAGTTTCAGCTTCTTGTTTAATGCTTCCATGCTTGTTCTCGCCCTGTTTA
The DNA here is from genome assembly GCA_026779605.1 of Mormyrus hasselquistii. Taxonomy (NCBI): domain Eukaryota; kingdom Metazoa; phylum Chordata; class Actinopteri; order Osteoglossiformes; family Mormyridae; genus Mormyrus; species Mormyrus hasselquistii. Next base: position 9,178,877 of record JAODKE010000041.1, read on the forward strand.
CAGTGTGTACAGCAGCGACGAGGAAGATGATGACGTGGAACTCTATGACCACGACTACGATGGACCGGTGCCAAAGTCAGGGAAACGGCATCTCGGCAAAACCCGGTGGACCCGGGATGAGGTGGGCGGGAGACACCGATCTTCTGCTGACTTAGTTCACCTGCATGTGTGTGTGTGCACTTACATCTCACATGCGACTCATTTGATTCCAAACCATACAAATGCAGAGTGTGATGATCTGTTACTCTCTACCAGGGTGTCTTAGCTCTTCTCTCAGTCAACCTTAGTAATGATGGCTGGTGTTTAGTAACAGTCACTAATTTTTCTTTTGCAGGATGAAAAATTGAAGAAACTCGTTGAGCACCATGGTTCTGAAGACTGGAAAGTTATTGCCAGCTTCCTTCCTGTAAGAACGGCATCTTTCTCAATGATCAGGCACTAGATGATTCTTGGCCTCCCTTCAACAATTTTATCTTCCTTTTTGCAATGACATTATACATCTTTCTTGTATCTACACTTTATATTTGTCGGTAATTAACTTGTAATATCCACCTTGTTAAAAAAAAATGCCTTGTGTTCCAAGGAGGTACTACCATGTCATTCTTGACAGTGGTTTTTCACTCTTGTTTAGTCCATTTGCATGTTTCTAAAGCCAGAATTTGAGGTTGATATCCGGACATGTATTTGCCGATTTGCATTTCTTTGAAATGACTTTGAGAGTTGTCATTTATTTGAGGTTTGTAAAGTGTCTCTTTTGGCTTGGGAAAATGGGAATCTGTTTTGATAGCCCACTTTAGAATGACATTGCACCTGTAGGTGATTTCATTTCTCCAAATAAAACTTTTAATCGAGTTGTAGAATTAGAATAGAAAACTAGAATTGTTTCATTTCTAAATTGCGTAAGGATTTCACGCACCTGCCATTTTCATATGTAGTTTAAGGGAGAAGTCTGGTCGAGCATCAGCTGGCATATGCGGTCAAGAAACAGCTGAACTATTTAAACGTCTTGAGTTAGTAAAGGGTGGTAAAATTGTGGAGAAATGAGCTAGAATAGTCCCTTTGCCTGAAAGCCTCTGTTTTTTCCCTGTTTCTGAGCAGAACCGCACAGATGTGCAGTGCCAGCATCGCTGGCAGAAAGTGCTGAACCCAGAACTCATAAAAGGACCGTGGACCAAGGAGGAGGACCAGCGGGTAAGAACCATTTAACTTGCTAAATAATGGGTAGACCTCTAGGACAAATGCCATGTCGATTTACTCTATGACAGATTACACGAACACCTCGTTTTGGTGAAAAGTTGAGGTGAAATGGTGTTTAGATATATTGAGTAATGTAATAATGGACTAATGAAATATGGGCCTCCTGCAGGGCAAATTATGTTCGTTACTAACAATTCTGTGGAACCATTAATTCTAAACGGGGGGGGGGGGGGGTCATCAACAGTCTTGTTTGTTATGGACTTTCTCAGATCCAGCACGTTCTGGGTCTTGCAGGTGATCGAACTGGTGCAGAAGTATGGGCCCAAACGCTGGTCCGTCATTGCCAAGCACTTGAAGGGCAGGATTGGCAAACAGTGTCGGGAGCGCTGGCACAACCACTTGAACCCTGAGGTGAAGAAGACCTCTTGGACGGAGGAGGAGGATCGCATCATCTACCAAGCCCACGAGAAACTGGGGAATAGATGGGCAGAGATTGCCAAACTACTGCCTGGAAGGTAGCAGGGGGCCCCTATCACACACCTGTATATCTGTAAAATCCCCATGCACTTTTATGGGATGCGATGTTTGTCTAACTCTGGGTTTGAGTTCTTAATTCCTCCCAGTGTGAACTCAGCAAAATCTCCCAATGGTGTAATATACACAGAGTGTGTATGTACCATAGTGGATGGAGTAATATATGCTTTGACGGTTTGGTGGGGATTGCAGAAGGTTAATTTTTCATGAATTCATTTCTTGCGCAGGACTGATAATGCTATCAAGAACCACTGGAACTCCACCATGCGGCGAAAGGTGGAGCAAGAGGGCTATCTGCAGCCGGCCCCTAAGCCCGGCCCCCCAGCAATGGGCCCGGGGTATTCCAAGTCTAGTCAACTCATGGGCTTCACCCACCCCTCGCCCCCCTCCCAGATACCCCCGCCATCACCCGTCAGTGGCGACTTCCCCTACTATCCCACCTCGGAGACACCCCGGGTATGAGCTGCCTGCGCTACCATATGCTCATCTGTCCAGGCTTGAGCATGATTGTGTATTAGCTTGTGGCAGAGGTTAGCATTAGGTAGCTAGTTCTTTAGGCTTGAGCTACCCTTGTAGTTGTCTTGCTACACTGTGGTGCTAGCAGGTAACAGGAATCTCTTAGAAACCCATTCTGCGAGCTGTACCAGTTGCCCAAACCTGACCTGACCTGGTGGTGCGATCACCTGTTGAGACTTGCACCGGACTGAAATGCGTTTTCTGTTCTCTGATTTCCCGATCAGGTGCCTTTCCTGCACGTCAACATTCTGAACATCCCAGATCGCAGGGCCGCTGCTATACAGGTAGGCGGCGGTGCTGTGGCTGAATAGCATATTGCTTGCAGTGTGTAACAGGTGGACACTTACCTCAAGTGTTGTTTTAAGGCTTGGGGTTATGTAAGATGAATAGAAACAATTTTTAAACGAATATGCATTCAAATCTTATACCAAGGATTGAACACCGTGGCTATGTTGATGGCCAGACCAGATTCTGCTTGTCTGTGTCTAGCTGTACACCTGCGTTTTGACTGGGTCTCTCACCTCACTCGTCATCACAGAGGTGCTACAATGATGAAGATCCTGAAAAGGAGAAACGGGTGAAGGAGATCGAGTTGCTGCTGAAGTCGACCGAGAATGAACTGAGAGGACAGGCAGCCTTGCCGGTAAGAGCGCTTATTTATAAGATGCTGTCTGCGGTATTTCCCAGACACTTTAAGAATATTTATCACAATGTTTAAAGATGTAATCCTCAGTACTTTAAGAAAAGTTTTTTAATTTACTGGCTTTTATACCATTTTCTGGTTTTCAGACTAGTTTTTAAAACTAGAGGAATATCCATTAAGAGAATTCCTTTAATTTGAATCGATTTTCCTTAGCAGGTTACGTAACTCTAGATCTTACCAAATACACATCTAATAAGACGGACCAGCCTCCAGTTTTCACTCCATTTGCTAGTAGCTTAAATATCCTTGACTGAGAGCTGGTTGCAGAGCAGAGCTTATCTTCCAACCTGTTTATGAAGAATCCAATGGTTTCTGTACCATCAGTGCAAGGAAACATCTGGGCCTGATTTCACATGCAAACTGCTGAATTGATGCAATCGCCTTATCTTGTGCAAGGCGGACCTGAGTTCCCTTTCTGTGGCTCTCTTCAGGGCCACATGCCCAGCTACCCAGGATGGAACAGGACCTTGGCTGATGGGACGGGGCCCCACAGGGAGGGCGTGACCACTTCCTGCCTGGGGGAGCAGCACCCGACAGTGCCGCCGCCCCCTCCGCTTGACCGTGGCTGCCTGCCGGAGGAGGGCGGGTCCTCTGGCCGGCCGCAGCCGGTGCCGACCCTGCCTGACTACATCGTCTCCGTCATTGACTCGGTAAGTGTGCGTGAGGCGGAAGAGGCTCTGAAAGAGGGGGTCTGTCGCAGCGCCACCCCTGGCCAAAACTCGCCAAGATGGAGTGAAACTGCCCCTGAAAGCTCTGCCTCCTCCATCTTTCAGGACCCCCGGGCCTGGGGGCACAGGCCCAAAGCAGGTGGTGTGGGCCAGGCCAGCAGGGCTTCTTCTGGGGCCCTGAACGAGCCAGCTGTCAGTCAGGACTCTGGGGGCTGCGTCTTGCCCGAGGGGGGGGGCGGAGACGAGGCCGACAGTGGAATCTTCACTCTGTCCGCCTTGGCCTGCTCCTCCCCTGGGTTGTCCCCTGTCAAACACCTGCCCTTCTCACCTTCACAGGTAGCTGAGAGCCAACAACAATGGCTGAGAATGGGTTCAGAATCAACAGACTAATCAGCATGTAGATCAGCGTCTAATTAGCGTAATTCCTCTTCAGTGCCTTAGGCTCAATCACTGCTGATTTTCTGCCTCTCTTGGATCAGTCAGTCCTGTATAGGAGTAGGTCTCATATTTAATCTCCATTCACACCTTGGACTTCTAGATCCTTCTTTGATTCACTGTTGCTCATGAGTTCTCTTTCTTCACCCTTGATGAACAAGCACAAGTTGAGTTTTGTGAAGGTTTATATTTTTAGCTTCTGGTGTGTTTTCCAGGTTCTGTATGAAGTGTCAGTAATGAATGCAGGGATGCAAACCTCAGAATTCAAAATTCAAGCCCTTCATGATTGCTGTTAACGTGAAACAAGGGCCAAAACCCACGTCAAACTCAACTTGTCCTCAAGAATCAATCCATGGCATTTCACTGTGAAAATTCAAATGATTTTTTTATTTTAATTTCATTTGATATTAACATGCCATTGTTTGTTTTTGTTTTCCTTGCAGTTTTTTAACACGGTTCCAGAAAATTCGGACATCGATCTTCCACCATTAACCTCAACACCTGTTTGCTCCCAAAAGTCTTTGAGTGCAGCTTCTCTCCATCGTGACCATGGGCTCAAGCCTCAGAAAGAAAATGACATGTGAGTCCCATCTCCTCCTCGAGCATGTTGGCATCCCTGTGACAGGACCGTCGGTATCACAGCACTGCTTTGCTTTTTCGTAGTTTCCGAACCCCTAACCTCCGGCGATCGATCATGGAGACCTCCCCTCGAACGCCCACCCCTTTCCGGACCTCTCTGGCTCTTCAGGAGATCAAATATGGTCCGTTAAAGATGTTGGTGAGTCAACAACATTCGACACTTTATTTTTTTTTTCTGCAGTGATCTCGTAAAATCATCTGAGCCCACATGACACTTAATGTTTCCGAAGAGTAATGTGACTCTCCGTGGCCTCGCGCCCAGTTTCCTGTTATGATGCCTTTCTGATCCTGGAAAATACGGGTGTTTTCCAGCCACACAGTCCCATGCAGCCCGACCTGGCTGAGGTGATCAAGCAGGAGCCCCTGGAGGACGAAGCATCTCCGGGGATCGAGCTGGATGACCAACCATCCTTGAAGAAGATCAAACAAGAGGTACTTTCCATTACTGAAGCCTTGATGCGCTGAGCAGCCTCAGGTGGTGTGTAGGGTTCAATGGCTGTGTGTGGGTTGACCTGCGCTCCATGGTCGTGCAGGTGTTACCTATCTGGATGTGTGTGGGTTAACCCATCCTTGATGTGCTCGTAGGTTGACGTTGCCTGTGAGCGGAGCTGCCTCCAGTGGGAGGGGGAGTCTCTCCAGACCCAGCTGTTTCCCCCAAGCAGCTCCCTGGATAACATGCCTGTGAGTGTTTCTCCCGTGTCCACAACAAGCCAGCACACCTCTCTCGCACCGGCTCGGCCTTGGTTGTCGAGAGGCAGGGATGGACAGCTTTCAACAGCATCTAGCTACACGCGGCTTTAAAAAGCTTCGGCCCCATTGCATGGAGGCGTGGCGGAACCGCTGTGGACCCAGCAGCATCTCTGGCATTAATGCTCTTTCATTTCGTGTTCCTCCCTCATAGGACCTCCTTACCAGCTCAGTGTTAATGGTGCCAGGATGTGAGAAGGATGAAGACGGCCACGTTAAAGTGTACCATGTTCCCCGAAGGCCCATAGGGAGTCCCATACAGGTAAGAGGCGGGGTTTGTGGGTTTTGTGGCCTTTGTGGGCTTTGTCAGTGCATCTGGCTTTTCCTCAGTGATCAGGAAGTGAAAAGATACCAACATACAATCTGTATAACAGTTGGAATTAGTGATACCGATTAGAGAGCAGCTGTAGAGGTCTGGATGTTGAAGGTCTTTGCTAATGTAGGACTGACCGTGTGGTTTGTAGGAAATGTAGCACAGGGGCAAAACTGAGTATTCTGATAAAATATAAAAGCTTATCTTGTAAATCAAGGTTTTGTTGACATCAAACAGCTTCTGTGACAATTTCGCTTGTAAGCCTGGTACGTTGAATGTAACTACAGTCGTGAGCATGCTAAGATAGCAGTGATATTGGTACACAGTTACGTAGCAGTTCTGCTGCTGCACAGCTATATAGCTAAATAACCTCCAGTGTAAAACTTCGCCTAATTAAACGAATTAACTTTGAGACCTTTGAGCTCGGTGCCACTCACAGCTGTGATTATTTTTCGCGAATGTTCTCCATTGATAATGTGATGCTGGAATCTCTCTGTTTCTCTGTCCTTTCGATGGTGATAGATGAATGCATGGGAAGCAGTGGCTTGTGGGAAGACCGAGGATCACCTGCTGGTGCCAGAGCCAAGCCACAAGTACATTAACACTTTCTCTACCAGGACGCTGGTCATGTGACGGCCTCAAGCGTAACGATAGAAACAAAGGAAAACACTTCAAGTTGATTGTAAAACATCAACTCTCCCCTTCATGAAGCTGGTGGAGATGGCAGCACAGGACCTATTTGTTGTGGTACAACAGTTGGGAGGTGTCATTGTGCACACGCTTGTTGGATTTCAACAAACCAAAGATGTTTCAATGATGTATGATAATGATGTTTTTCTCTTTTTTGTGAAATGGAACACATGCCTGAACTCCCTAGGTAAACTTAATAACTGTTAAATGTATTTTTATTGATATTAATATAAAGAACAACAAGAATAATTTATTTTCCATGAGGTTCGTTTTCTGCTATTGGCAAAACAAGCAGTGTTTCTCTCCAGTATTGGGTCTTTCTGACTCACACGTTTGTGACAAACAGACAAACAGTATGTGTCTAAAAGCATTATTACATACGAAATTAGTTCAAGGGAAATATTTAAAAAGTATAACATTTCTTCTGACGTATTTTGACTACTTGGTTTTAAAACTACTGTTGTGTGTCTTTCAGTTTTGTCTTTTGTTCAGTTCAGTTGGGTTTCGACTGCCAGTTGCCCGTAAATGATACTGTATGGAAAAAATTCTCTTTTGAACAAATGTACATTTCTGTTTTGTTTTTTTGTTTTGTAGTACAGTGAATGCTAAAGGACCTGGATGTTGTTGCTGCTAAGGTTGGCATGTTATAACTAAAGAAAAGGCAGATCACTAGCATGAGAGAATTATTTTTTTCACTGTATACATGATACAGTACAGTATCACTAGGTCTGGGGAAAACCTTGTTTTCAAGATTGTTTTTATAGTGTTGATCTGTTTTTTACGTTTGACATCTGCTTAATGCAAAGTCAGCTGTAGCAAAGTTTCTGTGACCATTCTTAGCTTACAAACATGTATTATTCGTTTGCCCTTTTTTACTATTATTTTGCAAAACTCTCAATTCTGTTTTTATAAAAAATTTGTTTACTGCCCTGTAAATAAAGGTGTGTTTTTTTCCAGCTGTTTTGCTTTTTTAAAGAAACCAAAAATTGAAGTGTTTTAATTTGGCCGAAGGTTCAGTTAGAACATCCAGAGCTGTGGTCACTGAAAGGTGATTTAGCCTCACGACACTCGCAACATTTTTTTTTTACTTTGTTCAATTCTGTAGCGACCTGCTGCAAGGTGACCTTCATGTCTCCATGTAGATGACCTCAAACCCCAAGCTGTGCAATGGGTTCAATGAGTCATGTTCTTCTGAGCAGGACTCTTACATTATGGGCCAAAAATGTTCATATTTATGATGATTTAAAAAACACAAATAGCCCAAGTTTTCTATCTCCAGTGGTTAGTCTTGCCCTGCTTTCCACACTCTTCCTCTACAGCTCAGTCCACATTCACATATGTGTGTGTGTGTGTGTGTGTGTGTGTGTGTATATAATATGAGAGGTGTTATTTTGGCAGAACTAGTGGTATAGAATGAGTATGACGCCAGGATTATGTATTGTATGGAATTAACATGAAGACCTATAATGTTTGGTATGGTGGGGTATTTCCTTTGTTTTCACACGACAAAACAGGCGCTTTCAGAGTTATGGGGGCAGGCAAGAGCATCTGTCACACACACACCCACCCACACCTGTCAGGGGGGTCTCTCTTTATGACTTCCTCACTTTCTCTTAATTCCCCAGAGTACGGGTGCCACTAAACCTGGCTATTGTGACAAATATGAGGTCCAGCATAGTCTCTTGAGGGAGCACACTTCCTTGAAGAGCAGCAGCAGTGGGCATACAGGTCTATATTTAAGACTCCATGTTTTCACATCCCCATTGGCCACCTGCCCCTTCGCTTTGCTCCCAGAATCCCTTGCTCCACTGGGCAAGGAAGCCACACAGTGGGATGCTGCTCAGCCTGTCCACTCACAGAAAAGGCTTCACAGGCTGACTAATATGGGCCTAATCGACTCACCATCAACAAGAAAAGCAAGGCACTGTATATGCTCCATTCATAATGCCAAAATGGCCCTGCACAACCATATGTTCGGGAAGATGTTGGCTACTTTACTTTCTGGGCTCTGGCTGAAAGAGTTGGATGATGACTCTCAGTGAGTTTTTAAAGCAGAGCAAAGGGTCATTCGGTGTTCTGGAATTTTCGTTGACCCGTATCCCATTGTCTGGAGTCGGCTCGGTGCAGCACGGCCCTCGTGCGTCGGCAGGGTGAGGCCCTCCCGAGAAACGCAGCGAGAAGCTGTGTGGCTACTTCCAGGCCGAGGAGACGGAGGCCCAGACTCTGAAGTAGCCGGTGTGCGACAGCCGTGGCTCCCGGCCGCCCAAGCCGCTTTCGGCTCTTCTGATACTGAAAGGTGCAGCTCAGAGGCGAAAACAAGAGCGGCTGCTGTGGTACATCGGCTCCTCCTGTGTCTGCCTGCTTTCAGTCATGCATGTGCTTCACGCAATACTAACCACTGCCCCCCCCCCCCCCCCCCCCCCCCTCGGCCCTGCTGTCTCAAAAAAAACAAGAATAAAAAAAAGATCCCTCCCCAAGAAAAAAACGACCCCACGATATCAAACACCCCCACAATTTGTGATAT
>JAODKE010000041.1:9216367-9232917 GCA_026779605.1 Mormyrus hasselquistii
AATAAAACCTCACCCCCTCTACAAGGCGAGAAACCTCTAAAGTAAAACATTTTTTTTCTTTCTAGAATCTGGGGGGGGGGTGGGGGGGGGGGGGGGGGGGGGTGGGCCAATTACTGAACCTGAGCAAGAGAAGGTTCAGGTTAGACACTTGCAGCTGTTGAATGAAGGCAGCTATTGATACTGCAGCCAGATTAATAATGTCACATAGCAAAAATGTACCAAGAATATGAGGCAGTTGTAAACAAAGGAAGGTGTGACCAAGGGAGAAGCTTCATTTTAACACCTGAAGCAAATAATCAACCTGTCACCTCCCCTGCAGGGTGGTGTCTATATTAGTGATCTCTTTGACACACACACTCTGTCTATACACAAGCAGACTCATTCAGACACACAAAACAGCTCTCACACTCAAGCCAACACACACTAATGCACTCTTGAACAACATACAGGCATACAGATGCACACACACACACACAATCCACCACTCTCTTGAACATGCACTCTCTCTCACACATACATTCACTCTCTCTCTCTCACACACACACACACACGCCCTAAAACACACCACAATAATTAATGCTTGTAACATAGCAAAGGCAGATGACATAAAGGGAAATACACTTGAAGAGAGGCTTTGAGGCTTAACGTTGTTTGTGCCGTTTCAACAAGGCTTTTTTTACGTCAACTTTGATACTCAATGAAATATTAGAAACTGGAGTCATGGCTTCACGCTGTACCTCTTTATATCAGGACATTGTCATAAAACTAAGAAAATAACAGACGCATGTCCTAACAGAAAGCAAGCTGCACAGAGGCGCAAAATAAATTAACCCTTCATCTGCCGAGAGCAGTTACTTATTCATATGAAAACTGTGCTTTCTATTCCTGTGTGATTTACTGTATCATCGTCTGGAAAACACCTGTTTCAGAGTCACAGAATTAGTCAAAAAGGACTGAACCCAAACAGGCCTCCCCTGCAGAACCCTGTTTATACATTATCTTGATGTTTTGCATCTAAAACTCATGCAGCAGGTGGCAATTTGTACATAATAAAGAGCTTGGTAACAGTGCGGTTCAGGTTGAGCATTTTATGGGTTAATGCATGACCAAGACCACTATAGCAGGTGCATTTATTTGGGGAACACTTAGAATCTTCATTGTGTACAGAGGAGACTTCCACAAAAAGGGACAAGCGCTGTTAACTATGCAAGTTCATGAAAAACCGCCCAATCTCCATGACACGTGGCTAAAGTCAAAGCTATCAGCAACACCTCCAGGTTCTCTTACAAGAAGGGCACCTCATGTCCCGACTTCCTACTGAAGTAAATGAAAAATCAGGAGCATTGTTCATGCCCACTGGATAGAATGAGAAAGGAGAACTAGCTTTTCAGGGGAATGTTGTTCTGCTTTTCTGAAAACGAGACAAGATGGTGAAGAATTTCCCTCCAAGTTCTCTGGCCCGTATGACAGAGATCCAAAAGGGAGTGTGCATAAGTTACAGTAACCGTGCCTAGGGTGCAATGACCCCGAAGTATAAATATATGTGAGGTATTTGTATCCGAGAGACACCACAGATAAATGACTCGAATCTGTAGGTATGGGTGTGCCCATCAGATGCTCTGTTTGGTCAAACAATTGCTGACATGGGTAAGCGGGCAGGCACTTCTTACGGCTTGCTGATGACTCACCTACTCCATCAGTCTGTAAGAAAACACTAAGGAGTTCAATTTCAGCATCTCGGCACACGGCGCGGGCCTCCCGAATGACTAAAAAGTAGAAGTGAAATGATTAACCCCTTCGCTGCCAGATGCAGCATAACTGCCGCCTGCAAGAAAAGCCTCAGTTCTTAAACAAAAAGAAATAGCAGAATGACAGAAGCAGACCGCACCGTTTTCGTATTAGTGACAGGGGCCGCGAGTGCAAGAAATCCACGAGGCTGAGTCGTGGTCGCAAAATTAATAATTCTCACCATCTGACAGGTTGTGCCATATTCTGCGGGTTCTTGAAAGACGTACCGGTAAAGAAAGGGTTAACCGAGAAAAGATCCCTAATCTGTACTTTCTCAGGCTTTTTCCCATGCTGCCAAGGGCCATACACACACAGCATATGAAATCAAGGTGACCGCTGAGACAAAATGAGGTGTCTGTCAGGTCTGTGGCACCACCTCATCTGACCAGAAATCTGGTCCCTGGGGACCAGGAATGTGCATCTCAGCTTAAACTGTCCCGACAAACCCAGCAAGAAAATTCCACAGCCCAGGTAGCTGTTTTCCTACACACATTGTGAAATAAGCATTGAGCCCATCTGAGTGCGGCAGTAAAAACCATGGATAGATGCTAAGGCGTGAGCAGACTCCACCCAGCATTAGGTGAGCTGAAGCACCTGCCTTATCGCATTACGCAGCGCAAACACCGGCGACCTCGATGCCTCCAGCGGCCTAAACAAATGCTTGCGGCGTTCTCAGCCTCCTCTGACTGTCCTGAACGTGATTCTCATTTCTGAATTTGTAACCGGTAGCTTTTTAGTCACTGAATCTTCGGCTTTTTATGATGCAGCGGGTGACTAAGCGTTTAGTGCTCTGTTGCTTGTAAAAGGGTAAGAAAGTGAATCGGATGAGAGCATTGTTTGTCCGCTGAGCTGTCAAAGAAATGACACATCCGGTAACATATCCTCAAACCTGATGTAACTGCTAAGCTACTTATTCACTGGGGTAATTGGTACACAAAGAATGTCAAACACAGTCAGGAACAAGACGCACGACTTAAGTCTGGTCCTGCACCAAGGAGGAGACACCATTCAGCGTCAGGACCATGTCGCAAAGCAGTTAGCCTGAACGTTTAACCTTCTGTTCATACAGATTTGTTGTCTTAATTATATGGCAGCTATGAGCAGACTTGACATCGCTTTGTGCACAGGGCATGTCTTGCTGTAAGGACAAGGCCTCGAGCACACAGTGCGGCGGCAGTAACACCCTCCTTGATCCATCTGAGAGCTCAGAGACTAAAGGGGTAGAAAAGGTCAAGCGAATCCCAAGAGCTTTTGTAGCTGACGGGGTAAAAAGAATGAATATCAGGGATCTTCAAAACTGACCCTCGATTCCAAATCCAGGCCTTGTTTTCAGCTGTTCCAGGTATTTAGTTTATTAATTACTGATTCTGATTGACCAGAAGCTTCACAGATAAAGCAAGGCTGAAATGTCTGCAGTGCTCATACCTTAATACTTATACACCCTAATCCTTATCGATGACTGTGAATTGAACTCTGCATTAATTCAAAATACAGAGGTAAAATTTTTAAAGGATAACAATTACACCAAAAGTCTGGAAAAAATAACACATAGCTGAAGCCCTGAGTGAACTGCAGGGGGCGCTCTTCATAACTCATGCGGTGGCGTGATCTGAGCAGGTGCCACCAGCAGGCCCTGACCCAGCTGCACATACTGGCCAGGGACTGTCCCAGGGACATGGAATGCCACTGAGTTTATTCAAATATAGAGTAAGATAAGGCACATATGTTGCTATTTGCTAGCGAATTTTAAAAAGAAGCATTCAGGGCCCACTGCTGTCAGGCTGCATGGATTTTTGTAAAGAGACTCCACGCTGATGCTGGGATGCCAGCAGCCCCTCACACAGCGGAAGTGCGGCGATTAGCCCAGGGACACTGCTGTGTTTGCTGCGTAAATATTTACAGTTCAAGCAGCACCTCTATGATCTGATTAGACACTGGAAGGCAACACCACACATGTCCATCTACGACAAATTCGTGGCAGGGTTTCAGTATTGCCACTCTGTATGTTTCTGTCCCAGATGCATCGTGGGGCAAGAGGTCATCCATCATTCGGGTCCAGACAGTGTGATCTAGACGATCCCAGTAGAGAAATCCCACCAGTAAGCAGGTAATCCCACCAATGAGAGAGTCAACAGCAGGTTATGCTCAATTAAAACCCACCTTAGTTTTCTCACAGCAAACAAAAGAAAGGGACTTTTATTGCTTTGAACTTGTTACTGTTTAACACCTGCCTTAATGATATTCAACAATCAATAACGCCGTAAAAGCACAATGCCAGATCAAGGACGGCCAGTCGAACTGCTGCCCTGAATTTAAAATCCTTGTGTTTCTCATTTTCAATGCAAAGCAGCAGGCATGCAAATTTTCCTCAGAGTTCCCGGGTAGCACCTGGTGGGCCAACACACTCTAAGAAACTGGGACAGCGATGGGCCCCAGTCACAACATCTTTTGATACTAAGGAGACTGTTACTTCCTTAAAACAAAAATAAATAAATAAGACAAAGCTTGAATTGCTTTTTAAGGACCTTTTAATTCTTATTTTATAACACTTATGGGGCACAAGTACCTTAGTGACTCAGTTACACTCAAGTACAAATCATGAACAAATATAGTGACTGCACGAAGTACATGAACCGTTACGACCAATGATGAACAAACATGGGATCAGTATGTAATTAACACTAAGTTTCTGGATAATTAATACACAAGTGTTACCAAATGTTTTTATTAGTGATGACCCCAAGCGTAGTAACAGATATACAGAATTTCCATATAGTCTCCCATAAATCTATATGACCAAAAACTATTATATTAATCTAAAATATCATAATATGACAATAGTACTTCACAGACGTTATCTGTCATTCAGGCAGCTGATCTCTATAGCATAGTGACTGTAGAAGTTTTTGTTTTGACACTATGTTATAGAGGCCAATCAGGTCATTTGCAGAACACTGGCGCCCCCTGCTGGGATTCAGAAGTTACAACCACTACTCTAGCATTTTTTTTTTTCATTGTTACAGTAAAGCAGAGCTTTATGCTCCCCCCCTTCAATCTGACCATAAACTGCATCTGCTTCTGCTGGGCCTGTGGACTGAACGCCAGCCTGGGGATTCAGGTGACAGGCTGGGCCCTGGGCTGAGAACCCAAACCCTTCCGTATTCAGACACACCAGCACTCAGACATGTCTTCATGCCAGGAGGTGGGGACTTTTCGACATCACGACTTCGAATAGACTTGACCCACACATCTATGCATATGTGCTACAGCAATTCATCAGCTTTTCCAAAGCCATCTTTTTATTTCTTAACGGGAAATTACTAATGAAGGACCCTCATGAACTGGAAGGCAGCATTTCAATTGTAAATGTCACGTTACCAAAAAGAAAAACTGGGTCACTCTCCCTCCCCAGGGATGACTCAGTGGGGTGCAGCCTTCTTAGACAAAGCTGGTTATATGAGAAAATTCAGCAATGGGAAACCACCTGTTGTCAGAGCGGCATACACGGTAAGCGGCGGGGGCCACCTACATGGTCGGCAAAAGGCAGCTTCTCAAGGAGACAGAATGCCCCAGTCCACGTGCACAACTCGGCATAAACTGAGCGACGACCCGTCTCCATCCATCACCACATCGCGAAAACTTCCACCTAACACTTCGAGGTTTTCCTCCCTGCTGGTATGCAGGCACACAGCAGTGAGAAAAGAGCCGGTAGGGTGTGAAAAACAGCTTCTGTCCAGTCAGATGGAAAGGGGAAGCTCGGGCGACGAGTGCCCATCCTCATACCGCGCTGGCACCATACGGATCACCCCCAGTCCCAAACGGATCACTCCCCGTTGGTGGCTTGGTCGACGATCCACGTGAAGAGGCTATCCTGTGGCAGGAGAGGGTACTGACCCTCCTGGGAAGCCGGGGCCAGAGAATGCAGGGTTCGGCAGGGAGGCGGCCAGAGGAAAAGCAACGACGCGGCGTTCATCAGGGCTGTCCAACTTCCAGCTCCAGGGTCATTCTACACCTACGGTGCAGCACCCCGTGCCTGAGAAGAGAGGACAGCGGCATCCCCTGCTGAAGCAGTGAACGCAAACTGAACTTTCAACACAGGGTGAGACAGGACTGGCAAACAGTCAGAACAGCCAAGTATCTAAGGGCGGCTTAAGACCGCTATTTTCAGCTCTGCAGCCTCAACCGCACAGTCAAGGAGCGTCAGTTTAACAGCCATTAGGCAAACATGTGAAGACGCAAGAGGCTTAAAATGCAAAGTTCTATGTTCTAAGTGTCTCTAAGCACCCAACAATCTGCTGCTCCAGGCATTTTCTTTACTCGATTTTTTTCTTTTACTTCCTGTTCTCCTTCCTTTACCCCCAGGCCCCGCATCTCCGCTCTTCTGTGAAATCTGAGAACTCCTCCTCCTTATGAGCTACACGCTCCCATTTCTTCTTCCAGGAATCTTAAGGTTCTGCCATATAACCTAAAGGAACAAATACCTTGATATAAAGCTTGAAAAGCATTACAACCAAGATGAGAGAAAAGTACATTTTCCAATATACACATTACACAGCAATGGTGCTAAACAATTAAAAAATTGTAATCTAACCCAGTATATAATTTTTCAATATTTTGTCCCTCTAATATCCACTGAAACGTAATTTGGCCTTCATAAATCTGTATTTCAACCTGCATTCTTGTACAAAAATGTGATGTGCAAATGCATGTAGGGTGGATAAATCAACCAGGTTTCAAGTGTAACTGTAATATATGTATGTATGTAAATAATGGTACCACCAAAGATTTTTCACAGAATGTCAGTAATACAGTAAGACATGGAAAATGGTTTGAAAATGTTCAAAGAACATTGACCTCCAGAAGAAACGTGGTCAGCGCTATAAACTTAACTGCCAACCCAGATCAAAGACTAGATATTCAAGGTAGCCTGGAAACAAGAATATTATTAAAATAAGTGCATCTAACGAAAGAACATCTAGTTTCCATTCAAGTAAAAAAAAAAACATAAAAGCCATCAGACACACAGCTAAAAATGGTATTATTACAGAAAAAAATCCCCACAGTAATGTAACCGCACAACAATAACAAAAACAATCACTGGCGTTTAACCCGTCATGTATCGGTAGACCAAGAATATCCGCTCCACACGAAGTGTCACAGGTTAAAAGGATGTGGTTTCACCCAGGTTATAGGAGAAGATCTAAAGATTAAAGGGTCATGGAACAACGTGCAAACCGCAACATTCGTTTAAAACTTAGTTACGCACCGAATTCGATTAACTGTTTCCCACCGTCGGCATGTTATGCGGAGCGGCGCGTCTCCCTGGTTTGCTTTGGATACTCTCAGCCCATTTCATAGCAAGGAAAAATTCAATGGATATTTTAAAATGAGTGATAGTGTTCATCGTATAGCAAAATGCACTGAATAGTCAGAACATGAGGATAATCTTTTGTCACGACCGTGCCGATCCCGATCAGATAAACACCAAATGAGTCGACGTCTTAATCGTCTCCTCCCTCAAGCCGTGTCTATTTGATTTATTCCCTCCAAGTTTTTAATCTATCCTGGCGTCTCGTGCTGGTTCAATGCCATTTTTACACTTTTTGGTTACAGACAGCCGTGCCCCTATTTCACTGTTTTTCTGCACAAAACAGGGCCACGCTGACCTCACGTACTATTTTACGTATTAATAGCCCGTTTGCCTAATTGGACCAGTTTTTCTGTAGTTCCGAAGAGACGATCCCAGCATGCGTACTAGACAGATACTCTGATTATCTCGTCCGTCGTATCATCTAATAAAAACAATATAGGCTACACCGTGGGGTGGGGTGAAAAAAATCAAAAATTCCACTAACAATTTCCAATAGTGCGGAAAAAGTTGTCACTGGACCTCGTTATCAAACGTGCAAAATATCTTTGAAATAGGTTAATATTTTCAGGTTCCGCAACGCGATCGAGGAACTTTTCCGCACTATCGGAAATGGCTATTGGAAATTTAGGATTTTTCACCCCACCCTACTACACAGTAAAGTAAACCATTATCAAAAAATTCTTCATGATAATGTATACCCTCTCTGAAAGGAAAAGCGTGGAAAACCTACTGTAGGCCTAGGTCTTTCAGAGCCATAAATTAATCGTGCACCTGCTGATACTCAGATTTAAAAAATAATTATTGTACTAAAAGCGGCGACAATGATATACAAACATATAAGAAAATTACAAACTGGAGCTTAACCTGTAGGGATGTTTTAGAGTTTAGGGCCTGTTTTAGCCTCACTAAAATGTCCATCGATCCATCTTCAGGTTCGCCAACTCTCACGCAAAAAATATTCCATTATTAACGCAAAAGTGTGGTACTTTGCAAACGCTACTGACTATTTACAAGGTAATGAAACAGTTACATGCATGCAAATGCGTGTGCATGTGTGCGCAGACTTCAAATTGAGCATCTCACGCCAACCAGCTAAACAAACTTTGCAACTGGCGTTGTGGGACCTACAACGGAGGCAAAATATGTCCATACAGTCTAAGCTATATATCGGTGGAAGGATACAAGTACCGTCCTGAAAATGTTAGGCAATGCTGCTACAGACTGGGCTTTTAATGAAGTCGTTAGCACGTCCTCATTTAACGCTTCGAATGCGCAGAAATAAATTCTGCAGAAGGTAATTTTGCCCAAGTTCGATATTATTGCGTAAACTGTGGGAAAACAGAACCATTGTATTTGTTTTATTCGTGGAAAGTTTGTACAACTTATGAGAAAACAAGTAAAAACATGGGTATCCTTTATCAATCAATCAACTTTCTCACTTCTGAGATACGTCATACTGTGACGCTTAGCAAACCGAGACATCGCCGCGGCGGCGAAGAGCGACAGTACACGATTTAAAACGAAGCTGCTCGTTTATACGCAACATTAAACGCAATAAACAACAATACATAAAAGCAAATAAGGCACGCAAACGCGGGGAGGTTACATACTAGACGGAAATGCTCACACACTAGAGCACATCAGGATTACAAATATTACACAGGTAATGGTACACGCGCCAGAAGGGAGCATAAATAATTACACTAACAAATACGTACAAGAGCTATTTACAAGGCATACACAGGCTATATACAAGGCTCGCGAGCATGTCGAGATACTCAAATCCCACCGACGCTACAATACTGTACTACATTTGCTCATTAATTAAGTCAGCGGTTCTCAATACAATACTGTTTATAATGATATAAATTTTAAAATTTGAGCATTCTTAAAGATCTTATTATAAATTGTCACAGATTGTCACAGTCCAGGTTGATATGATGTAGTTGATCAGGTGCCTACAAATGACTCATTCCCATGATAGTCCATGATATCCATTGTTTTGTGCAATAAGCTTCAGCCTTGCTGCTACTGGATGAAGGGGTTTAGATGCTGGACCTTCATTCTGATGTAACTTATTATCTCTATCGCTATGATACATTAAAGTGAATAGCACAGAAACAATGAACTACAAGCTTTAAGCTTTAGGACAGGGGTGTCAAACTCCAGTCCTGGGGGGGCGGAGCCCTGTGTAGCTTAGTTCTTTCCCTGTTCCACCACAAATGATTTAACTTACGAGCTTTATGATAATTAATACAGAGTTGAATCAGGATTGTTAAATGAAGGTAAACCAAAAACTGCAGGGCTCCGGCACCCCAGGACTGGGGTTTGACACCCCTGCTTTTGGACGACCAGATAATCCATATCAGGGAGGCCACTTTGAGTTAGAACAGAATTTGTAAACTACTTTCTGAATTAAAAGAACCTGGATGCCATTTAAGCATTAAGTTCTTGCTCCTTGCTGATTTGTCAATGCATGTGTCACTAATGCTAATGTGAAACAACTGAATGAGACTTTTAATGAAGGAAGCAAACCAGTCAAACATGACATAACATGACATAAGAACATAAGAAATTTACAAATGAGAGGAGACCATTTGACCCATCAAGCTTGTTCGGGGAGAACTTAACTAATAGCTCAGAGCTGTTAAAATCTTATCTAGCTCTGATTTAAAGGAACCCGGGGTTTTAGCTTGCACTACACTAGCAGGAAGACTATTCCATACTCTAACTACACGCTGTGTAAAGAAGTGCTTCCTCGAATTCATTTTAAAATGTTCTCCCGCTAATTTCCACTTATGGCCACGAGTTCTAGTATTTAAACTAATATTGAAATAGCCAATTGGCTGAACAGCATCTAGACTTGTGACATAGCATGAAGTCCTTCCTGACGTGGATCATTCGGTCGTCCTACTTAAACCTCAATAAACTTATTGTAGTCAGATGAAAAATGAGTCAAGTTGATTATTAACAGGTAAGATCAACTCTTCTAAATAAAAGAAAAATGAAAAGAAGCAAATGACTTTGCTTTTTGATCATAAACTTTCCATAGTTTAGTGTTACTATTATCCACGTTGCCTGATTCAGTTAATCTGTATTCTTGTACTTCGCAAATAATAAACATGCCACTTTCTTCACAGTAATGAAATTGCTCTGTTTCTCAATCGCCATCAAATGAATGTGAGAGGCACTTTGGCAGCAGATTCATACATGTTAAATGAAATCAAAAGGCCTTTTGTAACAGATTTCAACATGTAAAGGATAACATGGCAATATATGACTCAAGATCTACCAGTACAAGAGTAGTCAAGGTGGTGTGAGCTTCCCACTTCTCGTCACGTGACACACAAATAAATGTGCGAGCAAAACCTCCCAAAATTACATTGAGAAACTGTCTGATAATACTGCTGTTATTGGTTTATCGCACAAAGACCAAGATCCATCACTTCGTCACAATTTGTCGACCTGTCGTGACACACGTCATCTTATTGTGAATGCAAAGAAACCAGAGATGACATTCGCTCCAAAGCCAATTGTTGACCACAGTCCAGTATTCATTCACAATGTACCCATAAATGAAGTTCCTTCATATAAATATCTTGATGTTCACATTGACCATTCACTCGCATGGGAGGTTGACATAAAAAAAATTTCCGTACAAAAATGTGTCCTTAGGAAGGCACAAAAGATTCTGAATGACCCAGCACACACCCCAAGCCCAGAGTTTGAGGTGCTGCCCTCAGGTCGATGGTTCAAGATGCTGAATTGCAGAGTGAATCAGTACAAGGACTCATCCATTCTATTCCCCATCAAAACAATACATAACAATCCGTAGGAGTGCTAAATGATTTTTAGTCACTTTATTTATTTTCTTTATTTTACTACCTTCTAATCTGGTTTGATTATATTTGGTTTTATTATCTGAAACTACTGTCAACATGTAAATTTATGCATGTGGTATGAGTTTGACCGTATGATTTATGTATTTGTGTGTGTGTGCATTGTCACGTCATTGACAATTGTGCTGTGTGATGTAGTGGCTTGGAGAGCAAGACAAGTTCCCTTTGGGATAATGAAATAAACCTCACCGTACCCTAACTGGCGCTAACAGGTTTGCAAAAGAATAATGTATGATTAAATTATCGGTAGCCTGTTTATCTTCTCTTTAAGTTTTTTTTTCAGTTGCCAGTTGCACTTAAAAAAAGTTACTTTGAATGAACTCAGTTGATTCATGCAGTGGTTCCACACAACTAGAATGAATAGTTTGAAAATGAATCATTCTTTTTATGTTGTGTTCACTTTGTGTTCTGAGAACAGAACATTGCTGAGTTATAACATTAAGTATTTATCAGGGCTGAGAGAAGGTGAAAGGTCCTAGGCTATGGAAGTACATTTTCACTAGAGCAGATATAATGATTAGGGGTGTGACGATACTCAGCCCAGGAGAACGAGACGAGACGAGACGATATTTTAACAATATTTTAAGGATAACTTCAAAGAGGAAATATATTACTGGGAAGCAGCCTTTTATTTGATTAATTTGAACGACAGGAAATGCTAAATAATGCAGATGTATGGTGAAATGTTTTAAATAATCACCATCATCATAAGGAGTAATGAACAGAACAACTATCTAGCGCCCTACAATATTTCACCACAAACGCAAATGACAGGGTTCTCTCGTATTTGACTACTCAATTGAACATAAAATAGAATATAAATAAAACAATATAAATAACAACATAAAACATTTTTGTAATGTTCTCTTCACCGGTGCAATGGATTTAATTAAGTAAAGAGCGATGATGGTGCTGCAAATGGCTTTGCATGGTAGTAGCGTTAGCCGGTGTGTACGGCATTATTTTCGTACAATGTTTACAGATGGTTCGTGTTTTGTCTGTCAACCCTTTCGCCGTTTATATTTTCCGCCGGGTACCCAAAATGCTGCCACGCAAAAGATTTAAAAGTGTCTGGGGCATCTGCTACGGCAATTTCGTCAGACGCCGACATGCTTACATCAGCTGATGTAAGCGAGACCGCTTTTCACTAGAGACGAGAAATCTTGTTGTAATATCGGCGGCAACCTCGTTGCTTTTACACTGCGACTTGTGATTAAAACAAAAACAAATTGTTAGCCCCTTGACTGTGTATTGTAGTAGTACTTATTATAGTATTACTGAAGGATTCTGTTTAATGCATGCAGTATGACAGAGTCAGTATGAGCAGATCTTGATGTGTACTTCTATATAAATACACATGCAGCACCACTGGTCCACGGCAGAGGGCGTGGTTCCAGAAACAGCAAAGGGCATCACAGCTCTCCTAACAGCTTTCTACATATATTACCCATCATCCAAGGCCACAAGACCAGGACTGGTAATCAAAATGGCCCCAGGGGGGTATTTTATTGAGAACCGCAACCGTTCATTTTCTATTATATATAAAGAAGTTCCTGTAAGGAGTCTCCATGACGAGTGAAATAAACCACAACTACTGTTGGATTGTATGTCTGATATAAGTTAAGTGATGGCATCATCTTATAAAAAATGCTTCGTTTTCAGGATGCTCATTCTAACTTTGTGGAAAGTTCATTCAAAGAATGATGCATAAAACCTAATACATTTACACTGTAACAACATAATTACTTTTAAGTAACACCAACAAGTAAAATGATTCCTATTTTCAATCACAGCCCTTCTTGGACAGATGTCAGAATATACAGATCTTTCAGCTATAGATACAACTTCGTATTTACAGAGTTTACTTAACTGGTACATACACACAGGACAAAACTTCATAAAACAGTGCACTCGCTACTGTTGAGTTTTGTAAGATTGACTACAGATCTACTTGGACATGTTGTGGTATGTGAACAAAAGGATGTTAAACCCAGGAAACTTTGCTTGCTAGTTGAAATGCATCTTCTGAAATCACTTCATCCTATTCAGGGTTCCAGGGGATCCAGCGCCTACGGGTGCAAGGCAATGAACAACCCAGGATGGGGCGCCAATCCATCGCAGGGCACACTCACACGACATTCACTCGCACAGGCAGACATATAGGCAATTTGGCGACACTAATTACCCTCAGCATGTTTTTGGACCGTGGGGGGAAACCAGAGTACCCAGAGGAAACCCCACGACGACACGGGGAGAACGTGCAAACTCCACACACATGGTGCTATGGCAGAGACTCAAGCCCTCGTCCCAGTAGTATGAGGCAATGGTGCCAACCACTGCACCCCCCCCCCATTTGAAATATTAATATGTAATACAAGTGTGTTTGTGTACTGTTCCTGTGGTTATTGTTTCACTTGTGCCTCTTACAATGTAAAGAGGTATATAAAATGAATTTCACTATTGAAAATAATGTTGTATGACGGATATTTGATCTATATAAGTAGGTTCGGTAACAATACATTTGGATATAGTCTGCCTACCGATGGTGTACAGAGCATTTGTAACATTTCGACAACTTTGGTTAAGATTAAACAATTCATAAAACATGTACTCAAATTAAATTAAATTATTCGGTGACACTTTACAAAATACATCTGAACAAACCAGCGCACAGCGCATAGTCCCACAATCCTTCACTCAGTAATTGTCAAAAATTATTGTCAGTGACCAATAGGTGGCTCTATTGCTCCATTGTCGTTCATCATTCATTAAACAGCAGGATTAATATTCTTAGAGAGTTTGAGTTACAGACATTTGTTTCATAGAAAGGTTTGCAATATGACCAATTTAATTAATGTCACCCAAGCAAACTTAATTTAATAAAAGAATATAGTAAATCTATTTAAAATGCAGCACTATATTTTGACGATTACAACTGAAAAAAAAAGATTTTCCAGCAGATGTTTCGTAGGTTTATATTCGAATGTAAAACGCCTCGTAGTCCTACAGACAAACACGCCTATAAACAGCCGTAGATGAAAAATACGGCTTTTCCTTTCAGAAGAGCGCATCATTTTATCAGAGAAAGATATGCACAAATTGAATGTTTCTTAGACTTCCGTGTATCTGTTTTCACCGATGACGCCGTATCAGTCGATTTTAATTTAATATTATTTACTCCTAAAAGAAAACGCTAATAAAACTGTAAAAATGTTTAACTGCGCCATTGCATATACTTTCTTACCTGTTCGGTGTCTGTATTGTTATCTTGTAAATGCCTGCAGTGTTTTTTTCCAAATATCTTTCGGCACGAAGAGAAAGCATGCCTGGTTGTTTACATGGATGATGAATCTGTTCATCTCCGACTTAATTATTTTCCATTTTCGAAAGAGTAATATCTAATCTGAATAAATGTCAATTTTTAATGTTTCTTTGCATTCATTTTGCATTCAAATTCATATCATTTCACGTTTTCTACATGTGTCAACAGTACCCTGAGGTGAAATATCAAAGCAGGTGTTTTTCTTCTTTTCTTTTTTTCCTGCATATACTTAGTCATATGACGTCATATGTACTTCTTGATATCTTAGAATAACCGCAAACCATTCTTTCTACGTAAACATGGGTAGTCGAGTCGCGGTCGCTTTGTTGTTTATTGACTTAAATTTTATGTTTTGATGTAGCTGCGGGGAAATACGCAAAGTCCCATAATACACGATGGAGGAAATATGTAAACGATTCTCCCCTTTTTCGTTCCCATGTGATCGGCTACCCTTCGTCTGAGTATCTTCTGATGAGGAGAATATGTGCATTGCAGTTACAAACTAGGTTATGCAGACTATTCTGTAAATTCCTTTTCCACATTCCAAGAGGATGTCGGTGAAAGGAGTTAATTCCACAAGTTCAGTTGCATAATCATTTCTATGAGAGCCTGTCTAGTACAGTTACATTTAATCCGCAACACCTTCTTTATGTACCAGACTGATCTCTGCTTCTAGCCGACAGTCTGATGTGAATTCCGCCCATAAATGTTTTAACATACCCGCTTCTGCCGATAGGTAAATTCTCAGAAGGAAATTTGCGAGACTGTCTAGCTACACTTCCTACAGTGATTTACATAGAATTTCTGAAGCTGCAATTGACTACAGGTGCGGTTCACGTCATATGGTATTTCTTGTATTCTTGTAGTTTTGTTTCTTTTCTGGAATGACTTGATGGCTTGTCTAGGCTTGTCAAATCTTTTCTGTCAGTGAGCTGTCATGTTTACTCCGCCACTCCACAAGCCGAGCAAGTCAGCAGCTGCTGATCATATAGCCTCTTTCACATTGGAGCAGCTGGAGATAAGCCGCATTGGAAAGTTGGCAAAAGGTGTGTGCATCCATGTCAAGCCAAGTCCATTGTGCTTCCCATCCTATTGCAATGACGAAAACAAACAATCCCTTCACCTTCAGAAGGTATGAAATGTCCCATTGTATCTCTCAGTCTTTTCACTGTGGGTGAATGTGAACTAATGACGAAGCGGTTACAGTAAGGAACTGGTAGCTAATGTGTTTGCATCCCTGCAGTTCGGCTAGCTGGACCTGAAGCTGAAAGAGAGGAGTGAGTTCACATGTCCTGCTCATGGTGTATCATCTATCACAGCTGCAAAAATGTGAATATCTCCAGATCTAATTAACCAAGTATCATATCTACTGGGACACCACTGGAGAAGCAGTATGACTGGGACCAAGAAACTTCTCTCTGCAACTCCTATATGCCCATTAAAGTTTTTTGGATATTACCGAGTTCATACGAAGGGGTACTGTCACGGCAGCGTGACATGGTGCAGACAGACAGAAGGTGACAATCCACTGGTGACTCCAAGAGAGAGGGGTTTATTAATGAACAGAACACACCATCAAAAGGGGAAATCACTAAATAAAAAGGTGAAAAAATGAAAACAGGAAGATTAGCCATAACTAAACATGAGTAGGGAAAACAAGCAGAGTAACATACTTGAAGGAGCATAAACACAATGATTAACTACAGAACAGAGTGAAAGCAGGCACTTAAATATTAACAGACAACCGGACTAATGAGGGGGCAGATGTGGCACATGAGACAATTGACTTATTAGCACGGTACATGGAAACAGGTGGGAGGAACTTACAGTAATGGGTACAGGTATAGGGATCGCTACCAAACTGAAAACTGAAACTAAGAACACTAATCACACAATGGGAATTACTATACTAGGAGTATTTGACATAGAACCAAAATGCAAACATGACCACAAGTGAACTAGACACATGCAGGCAAAACCAAAGACTGTAAAACCGAAACAAAACATAAACATTAGGGAAACAGAAAACCAATAAATACTAATAAACAGATGAGGCTGGCCTCTCTAGCTCGCCTCAAAGCCCTGACTGTCAAGGTGGCGGGCACGGGAACGGGGCATGGTGCAGAAGGAGGTGGACGACCCACTTGTGGCTCAGGGACACAAAAGGGAT
>JAODKE010000041.1:9233101-9253424 GCA_026779605.1 Mormyrus hasselquistii
GCCAGACAGGTAACAACAGGGAACAAAGACAGAACACAAAGAACGGGATGACCAGCAACACCTGCTGGCCAAACGGGACAGGGACACAGTGAGACACAGGGGCTGACCCTGACACTGACCAGAGCATTTATGGTCTCAGAGCCACACAATCAACCCACGAAGCTGAGTAGCAGTCCAGGGAGCAAGGGGAACACACTAAGGCTACAGGGATAGGAGACTGAGAGGGGGGAAGAGGATGGCCAGCAACACCTGCTGGACAAACGGAGACACTGAGTGTGTTTATGGGATGGGGGACTGAGCTGGCCCAATACTGAAATGACACCTACGCTTAATTTCTTGAGTTCTTCATTTCATTTTCTAAGATTTATAATCAACCTGCCATGCAAAGACAAAACACCATATGAAAATTGAGATATGGCCTGAATTGGGCCTCATAGGCTTGGTTTTATCTCAGGGCCAATAGCGTGACCAAACCAAGCTAGTTACATCACCACTATCTGATTGGTCGAAATGCAGGGAGATTCCTACTGTATGACCCACATTGACTACATGGATTATCAGAAGGAAAAAAGGATGTATCCTATATACTATTAATTTTAGTAGCAACGCACATCGCAATGTATCGATGCTATCCCGAAAACTCAGAACTTAAAAATCCAACCTCCTACTTCAAAAAGTGCTACAAATTAGTTGAACAAAATGGATTGGTAGTGCAAATTTAAGCAAGTGAATTCTTATTATGATAACATTTGATTCTAACATAAGTCAGCGATTCTCACAGACTTGCTAGCAGAAATTAGCACATAATAAATCATTATGTACACTGTGTGAACAGCAAAAAAAAAGCATCTCTTCAGTTTTATGTCGTTGTCGCTCTCCAAACTTGGCAACGCCTTTCCAACCCTTCTGCAGTGGAAGAATGATGCGAGTTTGAATCACTCTGTAACTGGTCTCACGACGAGGTACGGATCAGGTACCTGGTTCCTGTATGCCAGTGGAAACACGCCATATGCTGTCATGTCACATGTACATGGGCCCAAACCTGTTGACATACAACGCTGGCTGAGGCCCCGATCTAATATCGCCATGATGCAGAGAGGAAAGCCTTATTGGGAACAGAACCAAGTGCGCTGCAGAGCAGACACGCTGAGGTGAGTCGGTGGAGGTGCTATGCGCCGCGGGTGGGGGGGCAGGGTGACAGCCGACTGCGCAACCTCTCAGTGTGAACGCGGTCAGCGTGACCACAGTGTGACCAGAATGACGCAAATCGCTATCAGCCAGGCAGGGAGCACTTCCTGACGCAGGGAGGGGAGGGGCACAGCCTCGTCGCTGCTGGGAAATACGCTCCGCGGTGAAAATGGTGAGCGAAGATCTGAGGGTATGGGGCCTGTTTCTGCCGCGAACAGTGAGACGCCTGACACCAGCTCAGTCTGTCAGTCGGCAGGAACTAAGAGATGCAGCCTTCCCGAGATACCCAAACACATTGAACTTTACTTACGTGACATGAGAAGGATTTCATACACATTCATATTTAACAGACGCTTTCACCCAAAGTGACATGCAGTTAAGAAAGCCAGACCCTGGTGCAATTTGCGTTAAGGGCCTCGCTCAGGAGTCCAGCGGTGCCGGCATTTTGCGATCTTCCAATGAAAGGCAAAAAGTCATAACCTGCAGAACCACTGCCATCCTCCCAGGTGTCAGCACTGCCATTTCTACGTGGTCTGATAGGTGGCCTAGATGACTGGGAAATCCTTTCAGCCTTGATCTGTTTTTGGACTGCAGCCCCCAGAGCCCATCATCAGCCAAACAAACCTGCGACCGGGGCTGTCCCCGGAAAAGCTCACAAACACGTATAAACTCCCTGTCGCTATAGCAAAACGCCTACAGAAGTGAACGTGCTCTCTGTCACTATCAAAAGTGAACAGCGTCGAGCAGCCTCTGGTAATATATAGCACAGGACACACTATCAGTAGAAATGTACTGATCCGGTAATTAGTAGGAGTGTATTCGTACGGTGCATGACAGGAAAGTGGAGGAGCTGTCAGCTTGGCTTCATTCCACTGATGTGTCCTTTGACAAACTGACAGAGCAGCTTCTGCGATTTATGCAGAGGTGTATAATACTGTACATGCGGCGGCGTCCCACGCCGTCTTCAGCTACGCTCGCATCAGCGAGGTCTCCCCACACACGGACTCGAAGGGCACAGCCTGGCGCAAAGACGGGAGGTGACCTTCATCACCGCCCTGAAGACAACGGGTGACTGACCTGTACAACCGCATAATAAAGTCACAGTCATGGGCTTAGAGCCAGCAAATATTCAAGAAAAAAAAATGCCTTCCATGCATGCAATTCTATTCCAAATGATAAATGTATATGAAATGTAAAGAGCCACTTAGTGACCATGCATTGGACTGCTAAACATATAATGCATTCAGCATCTTTTAACATTCAACTGCTGTTTTTTTAATGGCAAATGGAGCTGATGTTTCTGCAAGAGTAGACCTAGTCCGGCACATCGCTCAGCGGGTCACTGTCCCCAGCACGTAATGGACATTCTGGCGCGTGTCACCGGCCAAATTCAGCACAGCGCCACCTGCTGGTTTTGTATTATGGCCGTCGTCACGTTCCTCGGTGTGCCTGGCGGCTGTGTGCCGACAGAGGCTCTTTCTGCTGGGTCAGCAGCTAACGTAGCCCCTAGCCCTTTGAAGGCGCCTCTTGACAGCCCCCCCCCCCCACACACACACACACACGCACACCCCTCCCCACCCTGCCCAGGAAGCACATGGAGTTTCCCGCTAACCGGCGCCTGCACGGGAAGTGTGGTTCTTGGCTCCGACACTGGCCGCAAAGCCGGTTCCGGAGGTTTCCATGAGGCCCAACAAAGGTTTTCCTCTGACCCCCCCACCAACCCCCACTGAGGAGAGGTTGACAGCCCCGATGTGTCCCTGTGTGGGGAGCATAGGAGCTTCTCCGATTGTCCCGATAGGATGTTTTCCCGTCTCGTCCCCAAAAGCTGGGCAGGATTTGTGCAGCGAGGAAATGAGAGCTGCACTGATGCCATAAGGCTTCTGATTCTCGGTGCTTCTGAAAGGGTAAAAGGCACAAGGCCAATTGCCTAGAAAACACATCTCAGCCAAACCATTAAAGTCAACACTGTACCACCTAGCCATCTAAATATAACAATCAACGCCTGACAGCTACATCGTTCTTAAACTGAGATAAACTTCAGCTTTAACTCGGTCATTTGAAAGCACAGTGTTACCATGGTGAACTGGAATTGGGTATGATTCAATTGTGATGTATCAATTACATAGCTGTAATAATGGAGTGAATGCCCATGTTGGTGATGGGTGGGTGTAACAATATGTGCATTCAGTCATTTAAAAAACTGCTCTTACTGAACCTGAATATACGCGTGAATATAAAACTGATGCTACACAGAATTACACTTTCAGTTCTTGGAAGACAGCAGTGATGTGACAAGTTGTGTAGTGGCCAGAAAGATGGGTTTTTACTCAAGGGATGCTTTTGGAAATATCAGGAAGGATTTGTACCCTGAAGTCCTATAAACACACAAACACACACACACACACACACACACACACACACACACACACCATATATTATAAAATTATACTGCTCAGGTATATAATTATACATGAGAAAAATAACGTAATGTAAATAATTATGATCATGCATTTTTTTTTTTAATTCCTATGTGTCACAGGAAAATGTACGGAAGAGGCCACCATGAAAATATTATTTGAATTTTGAC
The DNA here is from genome assembly GCA_026779605.1 of Mormyrus hasselquistii. NCBI lineage: Eukaryota > Metazoa > Chordata > Actinopteri > Osteoglossiformes > Mormyridae > Mormyrus > Mormyrus hasselquistii. The sequence goes on from JAODKE010000041.1 coordinate 9,236,877, forward strand.
TTTTTTCTCAAGATTCTGACTTTTTTTCTCAGAATCCTGACCTTAATCTCAGAATTCTGACTTTTTTTTCTAAACTGAGATTAAAGTCAGAATTTTGACATTGAAGTCAGAATTCAAATAATAATTTCATGGTGGCCCCAATCCTCTTTCGTAAAAAAATCGATGTTTCCATTGCTGAATATGTAGCACTGTCATGGACATGATTCAGAGTGAGATATCCCAGATAGTCAGGAGAATCCTATCACACAGTATGTTGTCATCAAGGTCATTTAATCTTCCAATGAAGACAGCGATAGTAGGATGTTGCTGTCTTCAATTAAACATAACTACAATCGCTAGATTCTAGGAGTTGTGAAAAAAATTCTGACATAAATTTATTAACACTGCTTACCTTGAATCTCCGTTTTGACCTTGTGTTTGAGGAGGATGGCTGACCAAGTGTGAGCCAAGTTGACTGTGCATCCAGAAATGAAACTGGTCCCAAAACTATCTCTGGGTTTATGATGGTTTCATCATTTATATTCCCACTGGGGATGTCAACCCTGACAATTCCACATCTTTATGTCCGCATCCTCAACAGGAGGATCAACATTTTCAATTGATTCATCATCTCCAGGTGCTAGAGTAAGGAAGTTGTGAGAGTTAAATACAAACTAGTTCTGCTGATCTCAGTGAATCTATATTGAGTACATTGTGCTCACAAGTACAGTTAGCATGTACAAAAAAAACAATCTTTGTTCCTTTTGAGGTTTTAAATAAAGCAAATGTGCCCAGGTTTATCCTGGGGAACAATTCCCTATTCTGGGTCACCACTGTCTATTTTTAGAATTATACTTTTTCTACTGTATTTCATTACGGGTGGAATTAGCGGTCAACAGAAAAATGCTCAGCAAAGTAATAATGCCATCAAAGAAGTCATTTTGCATTGGTCTACTAGTGACATAAGCAACTTCAACTACAAGTTGCACATGTAACACAACTACTAGCACAAGTAACACCAGAGATATATTATTTTGTTGCTACCAATGTTATTATGGACAATTGTACCATTACTGTTATATATGTTCAGCCATTAATAAGCTGATATCTACATTTGGAATCTCAGAGACATCTCTTAATTCACTGACTCCAACAATTTCTTTTTAAACAATTTGGGAATTATTCAAATGTAAATGCTAGCTTTGCTCTAATGCCATCTCCTATGCTATGGCATTATTGATTCATAATCACTGTATGAAAAAGGAGATCAGGTAATGTGTATTGATGGACCCCAAGGTTTAACACAGGAACATCACTGTTGACGTTCCTACAAGCTATCCACAAAAATCAACAAAATAAAAACACAATGATAAATCACTTGAAACTTGTTATGTAACAAGTTTCAAGTGGCAAATTATATATATATATATATTTTCTGGTAGAGGCCAGGTTTTTAGTGCATAAACAAATTTGCACACAAAACCGTCCATTATTTTCCCTAAGCTATGGTCTGTGTGTGTGTGTGGGGGGGGGGGATCTTTGGAACTTTAATTGATACCGGGAGGCCTGATTTGGTACATACAATTCTATAGCAGGCTTCTCTTTGGGCTCACTCTTGCTGCTCTTGGAGCCCAAGATGTTACTCTCTCGTCTTGCCTGTCGAAGTCTTGACTCTAAGTTAGTAGTCTTTGTTTTGTAATCAGTTTGTTTGGTTTTTGTTTTTTAATCCATTTGTTTGTTTTTTTTATTTTGTAACCCATTTGTTTGGTTTTTTATTTTGTAATCCATTTGTTTGGTTTTTGTTTTAATACTGTCCTCATGGTCTTGGTTCCCATCCTCCAGCTCCACTAATCATCCACACCGGAATCATTGTCCTTGGGTGGTCTGGTTTGGGGTGTTCTGTATCTGTTCTGTCCAATCATGGAACAATGACCCCATTTTTTAAAGGACAGAAAGGACTTTATAACTGTATGATCAGATGCAAAATCACATGGGATTATCCAGGACAGTCCTACCAGATGTCTTGATGACCCTTAGCATATTAAGGTCCTATTCTGATGTCCTGATATTTGGTCCCATTCCACCCTGATATCTCGATGAATGTGACGAATATACAGTTGAAATCTAGTATAGGTCTATACACTGTCGAAAAAAATAACAATAACTGGTTTATGATATCTGTTCCACAGGGAAATCAAGAATACCTAACAGGATAACTCCCAGGATTATCTCAGTTATCCCTGTTCAACAAAGCATATATTCCCATAAGAAACCGTGTCACATTGTAATGATTTTGGAGAAATATGGTATGGTTATATAATGCTTAAAAATGCATGATCGCATTTACTGCTCTTTAAATAATTCTCACATCCAAAATCCTTATGAGAACTTTGTTTTATGAAAGCCCAAAGGCTAAGAATACAATGTCCATTTAACGTCGCTGGTTTCGTAAAAGGTCCACAGGGATCAGCGCCATGAGAGAAAGCCTAGCTATGTCTGATGGAGTCTGTTGGTCATTTGTGTGTTTATATTTAGTATTGGCAATGAGGATTTGACCCTGGTTGACCCAAACGAAGCTTAAGAAAAACAAACGATCCTATGAATTGCTTTTACGGGGAGTGAATCCCCCGATGGGCAATTAAGTTAATCAGCTCCCTTACTACAGCGCACATCACTCAAGATCTGCATCAATCATGAACTCTTACAATTAATGTGGAGAAAGCGAATCAATACGTTTTTATTGAGACACAACTTTCAGTACGGTTCCTTAGCGCAAGAGTGTAAGTGAACACCTTAGGGTCTCAAACCATAGCGTCAGTATTCAAGCATATGTCGAAATGGTGCCTTTTCTAATAAATTACCACATTAATCAGATAGGCTAAGGAGTTTGCATAACATCGCAACTATTGAACAACAAATGAATTAAATCCGCATAAACCTGATATGAATTAAACTGGCTAGTAAAACATAAATCAGTCTTGTAAAATTCCGACGTAGTCATTCCCTGAAACAAATGCCAGATTTAGAGTTTATCGTTAAACCTTCCAGTCATAATTATGCTTTCTACCGCAGTGCTGTGTAGGCCAGCCACTCATCGCTTTACTTTCCACTTACATTAAAATTAGATAAGGTTCAGTCATTAAGTGTCCAAATTTACCCCAAACTGACTAAATGTGGGCTATTAGTTCACATTAAGTTGCATTAGTGATTTTTATCGAAGTTAAAAAAAGATCATCAAACGATTATTTAAATTCTCTCAGGTCCTCTCTGTATGGCATGACGTGTTCTCTCTTTCCAAAACAGTGCAAATCATTTTCAGTATGGTCCCTATTTTCAAAAGATAGCATATGAAAGGAAAAAGGTCTTTGACGTCATCCGCGGAGGCGGAATACAAAAGGGAGAAAAAGAAAGTTATTTACTGAATGAAAGAGCAGTGCACTCTCATTTGATCGGATAAATGTGACATTTTTGTTTTTTGGAATTATGCTGAATGATTGCGTGAAAAATATTAAATTGTCACTGGAGCAGCCCGACAGCATTACAGACATTGGAGTGTTCCCTCTATAGCTCAGCCTCGCTTTCTGTGCGCACCACCTCCTGCCTCTGCAACATTGCCCACCTCTGGAAATATCTCAGCAGTCCTGCCGACACAGCCTGTAGTGAACTTAATGAGCCTCGTCCTACACTGAAGTCTAAAGCTCAGACAGACAGAAAGACGCAGAGACAAGGTTATATCACGGCTAGATCTCGCTGTTTCATATTCCTGCATGCGGTTCCTGGATACTGCACGCTGCGTCTTAATGAGCAAGCTGTGTCCGTCCAAAATTTCACTGAATTCCCGTGTCGCCGATCAGCCACTATGGTTAAATGTCTTGTTTAATGGTTGAGGTAAGCCTGCGGTTTATTAATTACTACGGTTTGATGACTACTTGAAAACGATAACGGGTTTTCTGCAGGGCATGTTGTGCTGAGGATTCCTTGACAACATATTTTTTTTCTTTTTCACTTTCGCCCATTATATGTTCTTTTCATTTGTACAGTACTTCTCCCATTTATGTTGGCAGGACTAAAGTGTTATTTAATTATATTGCAATTCAGCATGCGAATAATACTGTGCTTGCAGTCAAGACGCATGCAAATCGCCCGCATTCACTTCTGTGCGCTCGTACACGCACCTCGTAAGTCAGTACACATAAGTTAGCTGGTAATGTTGTGTGCATTCCGAAAACGTTTTCTAGTGTTTTGGCTAGGTGGTATTCAAATTTCCTACTTAATTATATTTTTAAATTGCGATTTAATATTTCATTAACGCGGCGTTTCTAGTTAGGAGGGTGTGTTTGTGTAAAAGAAGAAAACGGTTTTTGTTACATTGTATTTGGAAAATAATAACGAAATGATTTAAAATTGAAATTATTGGTATTGCAGTACTTATGGAAACTAGTGAAAAAGGTGTTGACAGAATTCACATAACAACTAGCCTATGCTGTTTATATGCGTAGAATATAGTTTCTTATATGTTTAGTGATGGTCGCCCATCGAGCTTTCGCTTAAAGTTATAGTTTGGGGTCGGATAGGTGTTGGTTTGATGCTCGGTACGGTCTGAGGAACAGGAGCCAGCATCTGTCTGGATGAGAATACGAGAATGAGAAGGCAGACTCCGAAATATGTTGACAGATGTTTTTTTCTGTTATACAAATAATCATGAACTCTGTAGTAGCCTACTAATGCAAATATATTACATATAACAGATACAACTCACACATTTGACATTTCAATAACGAATGACGTTTACAGCCCTACAACGCGGTATTATAATCCAAGTGAATCTTCAAACAATAAGGTATGCGTGATTTTATTAATTTTATAATTAAATTAAGCTAACACTTAAATAGCATACACTTTATTTACGCAATAGAATTACTCCCGGTTCTGGGTAGAATATAGCGGCTGTCAGAGGCGCAGCGTAGAACTGCTATTAGCATAGATTTGCTCCCACACAGCTTGCGTTTGTGTAGGTTCTTTATAAGAAGGAAACAAACTCTTAGCTGACGTTAAAGGAATTTTTCTGAGTAGTGTGTAGGTCTTTTATTTGTAAATGTTTTTTGGTTTCTAGTCATGGAGAGGTTGACGTCTCAGTAACGCATAAGCTTCAGTCTGAGATAAATCCTGCTGTGAATAGCTTCACTAAAGAGACGAGCCCGTGCGATCTTCATTAATAAGTTTTTTTTAAGCGCCCTGGGAAGCTTGGAGTCCTGCAGAGCCCTACTTTATAACTGTTCGGTGTGGTTTTCAGGGGTTAGCTAGGAATATACTCGATCGGCGTTTAACACTAATTTGTTAGCACGTAGTCCAATGTGAAGCATCGAACAGCAATGGTGTATGTGCTCTATGTTGTATAGAATGTGTTAGTTCTAATGTATTGCATTTTCCTACATGGGGGAGTAGATATTTTTCAGTTTCAACAGTGCTAGTATGCGGATGTGCCGTTGGCTGCCCCATTAGCTCCATCAACTGTCAAATCAGTCATTACCTGGAATTTTGTACCATTTGTCAGCTCTACGAAGGGGTCCCCAAATAGTTTCCCCATTCGTTCCTGGCTGTTCTAAATAGTTAATCATTGAGGTGTATACAGTGGATATAGCCTATTTGCAGATATTAGTGAGGCAGTTTTTCTCTTGTATATTTCCCGTAACTGCAGGTGTCACTTTGAAGTTGAATGTCACCCTTGGTTTGCTGTTCTGCTCTCATATGGCGCAGGATGGCCAGCAACGGAACGCGTTTCGCATCTTCGTAAACCCAAATTAACTTTCTTCAGACTTTCTAGGTGTCCCATGGGAATCTGTCAGTGATTTTCACACGCTGATTAAGATATGGCGTAATATGCCACCTGGTTTCATATGTGTCCACAGTGGGTACATGTACGTTTCAGTACAAACCTCGGGTTTGGGGTTCACGGTTCGGTGCAATTTAGGTACGGCAGAGAAAGCAGTTTGTTTTGAAACACTGTATTATTAAAACTGCAAGCACAAGCATAATTATGGACAGTTCTAAATCAATGGCAATAATGCGTCTGTCGCCGCCTCCGAATCGCAAAACTTAAGAGGCGCTTTATTATTTGCATACTATGAAATAAATATGAAAATGAAATAAAAAAATATGAAATCTTAACAATAATAATGAATTATATCTCGTGTGCTCTACTACCAAGTATTCCTGCATATCTGTAGCTGATTTTGGTGGTAGAGACTACCTTGCAGAGGCTGTTTCTCCCTTGCTCTGGTTTTCTGTCGGATTTTCCTACCTTGTTAGAATGTCCGACCGCAGCATATATTTATAGCGACATCAAACAGTCCTACCAGAGGTGTAGCCCAATTCCTTCTAGCTTAGCATAGTTAGCAAAATGCCGTCCAGTGGTTCACCTTACAAGTGCGATGTACAAATAATACTAGTAGCTCTTAAACCATAGGAAAAATATTGATATCAGTATTTAACCTCTTTAGATATTCTAAATTATGACACTTTACTGAACATGAACCACAGGTAGCATATTCTGATAGCACAGACACACCCATTAGAACACAGTACCATCGGTATTTAACCTGTTTAGATATGAATTATGACACTTTACTGGCCATAAACCACAGGTAGCATATTTTGATAGCCCCAAAACAATCAAACTATTCTACCATAGTATTTAACCTGTTTACATAACCTAACCCCGTTTCCACAGCTTCCTTCAACTGTGGAAAAATAATTTTTAGCTATATTAAAACATTAAAAAGTACTTAGTATTGTTCTCGCGGAGCTATTTCAGACTAGTCTTCTAGTAGCTTATGATGGTAGCAAGAATTTATGGATGTGTAGACATGAAAAACAAATATGGCCATGAGTAGCCTTTGGTAGGATATTTCAATAGGTAGGGTGAAATGATGGAACACCTGTCGCACACACATTCAGACGACGTCCCCTGCAGTTGTTTAGCACGTTGCACGTGTTTCCAGCAACAAATCTGAGTTTGGTTAAACAGATTGAACAAAGTGTTTTGGTCTCATAAGCTATTCTCTCTCTCCCCAGTTGTTAAATGTTCCCGAACTGCCAGTTATGACTGACCTTGACCAGCTTTAGCCATGCCCAACTCGCAGCCACAATTAGCATGTTTTTGGTGTTGAACATCTGCTTGTGAATTTAGGTTCCCCCTCTGTCTATAAACGTATTCCTTCGTTTCTTGGTGCGTATACCTAGCTAAATATAATGTACCTTTCCAGCCTTAAGTTTCACCAAACCGTATGCGCTTGAACTGATAGGGGGGTCACAGTAGCATGTCTGCTGTATGTGTCGTCACCTATGTGTGTCACACTTTATCACTGCTATTATTGTAAGAAGTCGGTGTAGTTACACTTGCTATTAGCTCACTACAGTGTAAATGCCCCGTGTGTTTCTCCTTAGCATGCTTGCTGTCCGTGAAGTCAGTTCTGTGTATTGTAACATGTTCATGAATCTGCCATATGAGTATGAGTACAGGCCAGTGGTCAGTCTCCAGTCTCTGAGCACTGCTTTTTGTGACACTGTGTATTTTTTGTTGGTTCAAACAAATGCAGTGTCAAATGCAGTGTCAAATGCAGTGTCCCGGGCTGTAGAGTGTCAGTGTCAGGTAATCATAAAACGCAGAATTGTTTCTTTTTGGACCTAGTATGACCAAATAAATGTTCCTACTCCCTCCAATCCCTAATCCTTGGTTTTTAATGTATATTTGCTAAAGGTGTGATGCAGCGTGTTTAAGAAAAAGATCCTAAAGACGAGGCTTTAAATGGTAGTGCTACGTGCCGATTGTGGTCAAAACACCATGAAGTAAAAACTTGTTCAATCACACATACATAAAATAAAGTGCTTCAAATGGCTACTCTTCCCATGGAGGAACTTTTAATGGGTGAAATTCTTATTTATTTTAAATAAACAGTTTCTGTGTACATGCTCTGTTGTCCAGGGGGCACTGAATTCCTACTTTTTGTAAACCCTCTTATCAGTTAGATTGTCCTCAGTTCGTGCCCTTGCTTGTGCATAAGTGGTTAGTGATCTTTGTTCTTGTTTTGGCATTTTAAAGTATTTCAGACACACTTTGATCCAAAGAGAGAAAGCAGGGGAAGACAGTCCCGGGAACAACTGAAGGTTAAGAGCCTTACTCATGGGCATGACAACAACATCATTATGCTACCCCAGGATTTGAACTTGTAGCCTTACAGTCACAAGCACAGCATCTTAAGCCAGAGAGCCGCACACCACTCTGCTTCGGGACGCGACATTTGCTAGTTTTACCTTTGAACTTAGCATGAAAGCTACCTCTCTCCCAAATTCACATGACATATAAAGTGAAAAAGGGATAGAGTGATTTTGTAACACCCACATTTGGTTCTGTGACATCCTGGGGCAGCTTTAGTCCTGTTCGGGGACCGTTTGGGAGCAGGTTAAGGTCAGGGGGTGAAATCTGGGACCTCAAGCGTATATGCTATCAGTGCCAAAGATGTAGGTTTATCTCAGAAGGCGTCTGCTTTGTAGAGTTCTCTTCTTTCAAGATTCTGTGTAAATATGTATTTGCCCCCCTTGAGAATGCCCTCTTTTTCACCCAGTTGCCCTCCCCAGCATTTCTGTTGCAGTTGGATTAATTATGAATGTAGACTTTGCTCCTGCCCTGAAAAACCTATCTGCTGGATCCGGCTGCCTATCAGCTGTGATCTGTATTCTAGTCCCGCAGCTTGGCTCAGACCACCCCTTTCTCTGAATGACACACTGTTCAAGGTCGCTGAAAGGTCGTCCCACAGCGTTTTCCAAGGCTCTCTGCTGGCTGTAACGCTCGCCTGCATCCCTGCACAGACATGTTTACACATCCCGGGTGTCTCGTCTCTCAAGCTGCTGACTGGAATTTGTAAATATGTGAGGCTAATTGATTCCTCCCTCTCTCTCTCTCTCTCTCTCTCTCTCTCCCTTTTAGAGTTTGGGTGCGGTCTCATTTGAAAGTCCAGACCAAAATGCTGTCTGCAGCCGTACGCTGGGTAAGAGATGAGTTGCAACTCTGTATTAAACAATGTTTATGAATTTCTGCAGTGTTTTGACATCCATAATAATAAGAATGATTCCGGAACATTCCACTCAAACACACACAGAACGGGTCCCACTCAGGATTGCTACCTGTGTGCAGACTGCAGCTTCAAACCTCACTGTTCTCTCTGGACTTGGCAGCTTTTCATTAGGCTGGACCTCGTTCATTCTTTCTCAGCCTGGTATATTAGCATCCGCTGAAGGGAGCTGAGAGATAACCGTGTGGTAATCTTTATTTTTCACCCACAGAAACACCGGTGCTGTTTAAACAAATTTTATCGCATTTCATCCTAAGGTGGCCCGCGGCTTTCCGGGCACGTTAAGGCTGAGATTCATGCCAGCTGTTTCTAGAGCTCATAATCTCCATCCTCAGGTTCTTTCACAGAGTTACTCTCTATCTCGCAGGCAAAATCCTGTGTCTCAGCCCGTGCATTGGTGTGAGGAGAGAGTAGGCTGAACAGAAATTCAAATAGATATAGAATACAAATTGGGATAGAAATAGAATTGAAAATAGAATAGGTACGCATTTGGAGATTTTATTTTTATTTGCCCAGTCTTGGCAAGCAGGATGCCTTTATAGAGAAATTGGAGCCTTTAAGTAAGGTTTATAGATGCCTGCTGTTAGTGTACCACGATACTGAGAACCAGGAGGACATCAAGTGGAGCGGAGATTCTGCTAAAGTTCGGTGTGGAAATCTGTGCGGCCCATGTGGGAAGATGAGCTTGTCCTCATGCAGCAGCATCAAGGGCGTTGGCGAATCCACTTCCAGATTCTTGTCTTGGCTAAACGATGGTTTATTGAACAGCAAAAATAATATACTGTAATATGGTGAAGACATATACTGGGTACTGAAAGGCAGCTGAAATACATATTAAGGAGAGTTCTTCACCCCCTTCACACTCCAAGAGACCCAACAAAGCTCTCTGCGTAGGTGTTGTGAGTGAATCTGCATACAGAGGGTGCTCTCCTGCAGCGTGAGGAGCCTGAGGCAGGGATAAGTTCTGCCAATTCAGTTCATTTCTTCTGACTCAAGTGGTGTGAACTGTATCCTTCATTCTCTCCCTGACTTCACCCCATGATCACAATTTGCTAATGGTTCTTTTCCACTGCCCCCAAGAACCACCAAGAACCAAGTCGTGGTTTTTCATTTTATGCAAGTCATACCGGACCCGTACCCGCGCTGACATTAATCGGAGCTGGTTGCGTCGCCAACATCTGATTGGTAGAATTGCATGGAGATACCGGTGATCTGCCTCAATATGCATGGATTATCTGAAGGAAAAGACGGTAAATTCTGCATATTATTAACCGGCTTGGGTGGTGTCTAATTCTTCATGCCGTCACACCTTCTAGATGTTTCATCTGGTATACGCTATATGACAGTGTACATATATATATATAAAAAAATCATGTAAGCTACTGTAAACTCCAGAATCAGAGGTAGCCTAAAGGGGCTTATCAGAGTGGAAATTGAATGGTAGAGAGACGATTTATACTACACATGCTCCAACAGTTTACGGCGCGTTCATGGCGCATCTCAGTATCACTTTAATGGAAAGAGGAGCGTCTGTATTTTTATGGTATTAAAAATAATACTTTTGGGATTATTAAATATCCAGGTGTACTGTAATGGGCAGTGGTGGCCTAATGGTTAGGGAAGCGCACTTGTAGTTGAAAGATTGCTGGTTCAAATCTCTGACCAGCATGGTGTCGCCCCCAAGCGCTGCTCCCCGGGTGCTGAATTAGCTGCCTGCTGCTATGTCATGATGTCACATATGGGGTAAATGCAGAGGATGTGTTTCATTGTTCCGCGCTGTGGTGTGTCAACTCCAGTTCTAATGCTGTCATACCGCCCTAATTCGCTAGTAGTATTGCCCACTGTGATGCATTGAGATGTTCTGTTAAATCGGAACTTGAACATTTCCAGCCTCCTACTGCAAAAGTACTGTAGACGAGCTGAACAGGATGGATTCGTCAAGAAAATTTACGCAAGCAAATGTCAATTCTGCTAGCATTTGAAACATAACACAGTGATTCTCACAGGTGTGCTAGCAGAAATTAGCACACAGAAAGATAATAATTGCATACAGTAAATTATGATGTAAACAGTCGCTCCCCAAACCAGGCAATACCTTTAGCGAGCCGCCCTGCAGTGTGAAACTGAAGCCAGCTGGCTCTATGCTGCTACTAGTCTCTCTTCACAATATGACTCGGGATGGCTTAGTCTTTGTATGCCAGTGGCAAAGTGCCATAAGACTGTCTGTATTCAAATGAACATCAATCAATGAACATCGAGGCATATTTGCTACTTTTCTTTCCGCAGAGAAACATGCTGCACCAATGCAGCTGGTCCTGCCACAAAGTGCTTCGTACTGTGGATTGAGGACAATATTGGAATGTTTTCTAATCTAAGACTAAGCACCGAAGAAACAGTGTTTCTGGTTATTCCAAACTAAATGCACCTATGGGATAAAAATGGCCCTATTAGTATGCGTGACTAGCTTCCGAGGACTGAGTCCCAGAGTGAATCTGTAAGCCCTCAATACTATTATTTTAAGCCCAGAAACCACAAGCAGCAGAGAGCTTCCATGAGCAACACAGCGTTCCTGCACCTACAGAGAAACACACAAAATTCACTTTCCTGCAAATGGATGTATGTCTTTTCTCCTTCTATCCCCTCTGCTGTGATTGCTGGACTGCTATCTGTTTGAGTTTCAACCGGAGTTCCCACCCACTGTAGAACTGGCAAGGATGGCTGCTCAGCTACCAGTGTGGAAACACACAGGGTTTGTCTTGAGCACGGACATCCTTGAGATCTTTGAAGTCAGAGGTCAAGGATGTTTGTTCCCTCCAAAAGCGTTTTATCACCCATATGTTTTCAGAGCCCTTATCCAGTTTGGGACGTGATGTTCTGGACTCTAAACTAGAAGCAAGGCTAGGTGCACACCTGGACCTACCGGCAGTCATGACAACTTATTGATCATTTTAATAAACCATCCATGCAGAGAGAAGCCTTCACAGTTTCTTATATCCATTTGAAAAATACATCATAGTATTTGGCTACCCTCTACAATTGTGGTTTTCTCATAAAATAATTAGATCTAGCTTGAGGATATGCATTTAAGCACAGACTGATACATACAGAAAATGGCTTGCAGACCGTACCATTGTGTTGGAGAGGTACCGAGCAGCCAACTACTTTAAGTTCTGCATGTTATGAATTCTGGGAAGGTGTGATAGTGTTCATCTGGGGCCGAGGGCTCTTGGAGGCTGGCCCAGTCTAGGCTGAATCGTGGCTTCTGATGTTTACTTGTCTGAGCTGGGAATCAGTCTCCCCTGAACTCTGTAAGTGGCCAATGCCCGCCCCCCCCACCCACACCCACCCCGCAGATAAACAGCGTTTGCTCAAGACAGGAATCTAACAGGGAGAATCCCACAGGAGCAGCTTGGTACATGTAGGAGGAAGATGGAAGAGGGAGTAACTACATATTATATACATACCCACACACACACATACACATTTGCCTCCCTCCGAAGAATTCCCCGCCTTTTTTTGGCATATTATTCTACCGGACTGTACTCTTTTTCGCAATGTCTAATTTGTGGCTTGGTTAAATGCATGCAGGCAAGAGAAGATCCACGCTTGCTGACAGGACATTCATGTGTCCTGTCTTTGTCGCAGGGATACGCAGACTGATTCCCATTAAGTGAATTCCTCAGAGTGCAATGGGGCAGGAAAGGAACAAACAGTCTAATCTAACAAAAATAAATCGGTTTTATATCTAAGAACATCAAAAAACAAACTGTTCTGGCTAATTTCTAGGCCCTGGGGATGAGTTGAGTAAGTAATAATGACACCAAAGGGATATTAATGATTTGATCTATGACTGATGTTTACTTGGCTTCTTTCTTTGCTCCTCTGGGTCTCATGGAGGACTAAGAGAACTGGAGCGAGGATGACACAGATTGCTTGCTTCTGTGTGCTGCTACGATCGGGGTGGTGAAGGCTGTCATGGAGAAGCTTGTGATCCAAACCCATGTGGTCCCACAGTGGAGAATCACATAATGGACCGCTTATCACTGACCTCATTTGTCAGGTCAGTTAAAAATTAGGGCCGTGTACCTTATTTTTAGACTATGGCCAGAACTTTTGGCTTCTTTAAAGTCACTCTGGGATCAGTAGATGCCCCTGAGGCCTGTAAATGCTTGTCGTCATGCAAATGCAGTCTGGCTCTCTTCAGTACATCTTGCTAGCATTCGAGAACGCTCACTAGCATGGGAAAAGTAAATCCCATTCCAGCCCAAAAACTCTGGGGCAAGTTCAGCCCCATAAACCATGTTCCCTCTGTAAGTGCTGTGAAGCTCCAGGCTGAGTATGACATCGCCAACTTCATCTGATTTCTCTGAAAATGTCAGGCTACTGTGCGTAACCTCCACTGACCTCAATTTCTGTCGGTGGGTGGTGTTGGGCTCTTAGGGTGTACTCACCTTGGGCGATTCATACCCTGCCTGGGCACATTTGACCCCCAAAGTCCAGTTTGTTTGACTAGTGTGCCCAAGCACCCGAAAGGAATGGCTTGGGTAGGCTGTACAGATTGAGTAGCTACAAAAATATAACAAACATTGTGAGAATGCGATCACTTTCGGCGATGGCAGAGGTGCAGTGTTTGCTGGGAATTTGGCCTGACTAGAGTATCCAAGAACAACAGGACGAAACACACAAAATATTTAAATATTTAGTACACAATAAATCTATGAGGGTTGCGTGCCATTGTACTGAAAAGTACTCCAACTAAGTCACAAAATATGGAGATTAATCATGAACTGCAGTCTGTTGTGTGACCGCGCTTTCCTATGTTTTCTTCAGCACAAGAAAGTTGCACGGTGATGACCAAAGCGTGCTTGGGCCAGGATCATGACTTATAACGTGACTGCAGATCAGCGGGGGAGTGGGGAGGGGGGCAACTGGGCAGATTGTGAGTACAACCGTAGAATGCGGTGTCAAGTGATATCATGGCAGCAGCATCACTAGAGATTTATGAAGGGGGGGGGGCTAGGTCTGTATTAGGGGGATCTGATGGAAATGACTCACGTTATTTACACTAATTAGTGTACATTTATTTGGGGGGCCGAAACAGCCCTAGGACCGCCTCTCATACGCTGCAGCGTTGGATCTGAGAAGATCTCAAAGTGACTGAAAGGGCACCTCAGGGCTCCCAGGTCCAGCTGTGGTCCTCCTTCTGTTTTCAAGCTGTTCTGGAGCTCCAGGCCGAGACGGATGACACTCCCAGGGCTGATCTGCCATGTGAGACTGGCCAGGAAGTGCAGGATAAGAAACTAAGGACACTGTGACTTTGTCTGACTTCCAAGGTAATGCTACTGACTCGCTGATGCACCGTATGAGCATTTGGACTTTCACAGTCCCCAGGATGGACCGGTGCCAGCTTGCACTTTGTTTTCTCTGGAGTGGAAGGAAGGTCCAGATGGTCACATGGATTGTTACATACCAGAACTTTAGAAGGATACAGAAGATGGAAATAGGGCCGTCATTAATCATCACTTTGATTAAGTTGCTGTTTGAATTTATTGGCTAAAGTGATTTTGTGTTGAATCTGGACGTGGCAGACGGTGGTGGAGAGGGAGCAGGATTTCATTGGGGGTGGGGTCACAGGCTCTGCTGGCCAATCAGACCAGATCCCCTGGACCTGAGTCAGTGGTTTGCTACTCCCCCCAGCAGCCTCAGCTGTGTAAACTCCTGCTAAGACCCTCTCCCTCTCTCCCTCCTGCGCGGGTTGACGCTCGGTGCTCGGTGACCCAGTTCTACTCTGCGGAGCGCCGTGACCCACTTGGCCGGCAGCGGGGGAGTTAGCCGGGCTGCGTGCGAGCAAATTCGTTGCTCCGCATCTCGGAGCCGCAGTAAACGGCCCCTGCGCTCTTTGGATGGCCCCTTGTCTATGAAAGTAGATGTCTAGCTATCAGCAGAGGTGTAGTGGTTGGTATACGCAGGTATACACTGTATATCCAGCTCTAAAGAAATGTTTTTTACTGAATACCTACGTAAAAATTGCCCGAAATACGTACCAATGATAGGGGAGGGGCATGTATAACAGTATTACCCACCTGCCCCCCACAGGCTGTCAGTGCTGATGTCCCTTCGCCATCTGGCTCAGATTTAATAGAGTTGCTGTCTCACACAGGTCTTTGCTGCTTCTCTAAGCCCATCCAGCTCTTACTCTCCATAACTGTCTGTCATATCAAGTGCCTACTGTCTCTCTTGGTCATTATCTATACCAGAGGGTCTCAAACTGTGGGTCTTGGAGTGCCCCCAAGAGGTATGTGAGTAGACTGTAGTAATCTGTCACTCTATTTCGGGTCACTGTGATTTTTCACCCATGTGGTACTCGGCCGCTTTCATTTCATTGCTCTCCATGTTTGTTCCCCGTTTTTGAATTATTATGTACAAATATGTAGGAATATATTACACCCTTAGGGAGACTCTGTTGTGAAAGGCACTATATAAAAATAAATTGAATTGATCTGGAGTGGTACTTGGTCCAAATAATTTGAGAAGCACTACGTTATAGCACGGCCCCTGCCTTCCATTCGGCTGGATTACAGAGGGCCCTCTCTAATGTAGCATCCTGTAAAATCCCGCAGGAGTTCGCTTCCTGCAGTGGCTATAAATGCGACATTGTCGTCATGGCAAAGCAGGAGAGCAGAGTATTGCAAACTGCGTATCCTGCAGCTCTCGGCACAGCTAATAAGATGCGGGTTGATTTCTGGGTAGCAGGTGAACGGTGCCCCAGGTGGGGTCACTGCAGGGAACGGTGGGTTTATTTTGGCCCAGCTGGACCCGTGCTGACCCGCTTCAGCCCGAAAAGCTATAGCCGGCATGGTGACACAGATGCCGCAAGATGTAACGCATGGTTTCCTGCTGAGTGACCTGCTCAAGGAGGACTGTGGATGAGGTGACAGCAGGGTTTGCGTCACACGGTGACCTCATCCGACAAGGACAGATACTGGGCTGGCGGAAGATCTCATAGGCTGCCGGTGATGTAATTCCCCCCTCCACCACAGTCATTTTTCTTTTATGGGGAAAGCATGTGGAGTTACAGTCGTCCCTCTCCACTTCGCGCTTCAACTTTCGTGGCTTCACTCTTTCGCAGTTTTTTTTGTATATTATTCATTAAAAAGCTGATCGAGAGTGAAAATGATTGGAAGCATCTTTGCTCTTCATAATTAAATGTACAATAATAATAATAATATGATATTTGTAACATCTAATATGTCTTATTTTCTTTTATTTTGTCTAATATATTGGGTAATACGAGTGTAATTGTCATGACCTGTCTGTACGATCCTCTTGTGTGCCACGCCCCTTTATTAACCACGTGTGCAGCCCCGATTGTGGCCAGCTGTTTTCTGTCAGTTTGATTCATCCGGTGTATTTAAGTCCATATCAGAGTCTGTAACCC
>JAODKE010000041.1:9280461-9296695 GCA_026779605.1 Mormyrus hasselquistii
TGGGGCCACGTTCATTAGCCATGTTTGTTTGGGGCCACGTTCATTAGCCATGTTTGTTTGGGGCCACGTTCATTGGCCATGTTGCATTGGTAAGTTTGTGTCAACTTGCGAAATAACTTATAAGTCTAATAAGTGCACAAGTGCACTTATAAGTCTAATAATATGTGCAAATTTCCTTAGTTTGTACAATAATATTAATGTTTTGTCTTGTGAATGCAAAACATATTGTAAAACACACTGCCCCAGGCTACCCGAAAATCACTATATAGTCAGTAGCACCACTAGTGACTGATCTGTGAATGTATTCGCAGGATATCCCTCAACAGACAACAGAAAATATTGTAAGGCGAAAATGCTATTTAATACAATACACCTAACCAATCAAACATTATAGCCTAGCCTATGGCCTACCTTAAACACGCTTAGAACAATTACATTAGCCTACTTTTGGGCAAAATCATTAACACAAAGCCTAATTTATAAAAGAGCATTGAATATCTCATGTAAATTATTGAATAATGTACTGAAAAACATTTACCCATTGTAAAGTCGAAATATCGTAACGGGGACCATTTTTTAATGTAAACAATCAATCAAGTTTTAAAGGATCATTTTCAGTATTAACAGTGTATTTTCATTTCAGCTGTATTATGCTCTCCGCATTGCTACAGATTCTGCTTTTCATTTCACACTGGATAGCATTCTGCTGTTTCTATAAAGCTTATTAGTCGCTGCATCATTATTGATTGTCAAAGAATTTATTTGACGTTAATAGTTTGTTCCTATCCTCCATTTTTATACCATGAACATATTCATGCCTGTGCACTGCATCATCACAATGGCATTTGCCTGTTTTTCATGACATACTTTGTAGACGATGTTGTGCGTACTGGTAATTGCGAAAGCACTTTTAATGCTAAGCCGTTCGTGGTGGAGTGGTTTCTTTTACCTTTAGGCCGGATAAGTCATCCACCCGAGAGTGGGGGTGTATAGAACTCATGGAACGATTTGGAACCGATTTTGCAATTACTGTATATTAATGCCTAATCAACAGAAGAAAAGAGAACATCCTTCATTATTCTAGTACTTCTTGTTTCTCCCCCATACATGGAATGAGGTTCAAGGCAAACTTCAGCCTTTTTACAGGGTTCCCAGGAGTTCCACATTAAGTCAAAAACTCATATGAAGGTGATGGGTGAGCATGCTGCCATAAAGTGACAGCCCTCGGGTGTTATCATCGAGGAACGGGTGGTAGAAGAATACCTCTCAGCGAGCTTATATTAGTAATTTTAGTTGTATTTAACGAGTCATTATTAGGAGCTACTAACACAATGCAGTATGTAGTGCATTGAGTGTGAGAAATGCACATTATAGAAGAAATGAATGAAAATAGTATTATTATTCATAATACAGATGCCCAGGTTCCGGCGATCGGTGTTACAATATTTCAATTCCACGATGGGTATGATCGTTCAATAAATTACATGAGATACATTCAACACTTTATTATAAAATAGTCTTTGTCCAACTGTCACAAACAGGGGAAGGATGACCCAAATGAAGGCTTTGTCATGGTAAACTCAATGCAGGGGTGTTTATTGCCAGTGAATGGGCAGCATCACACACGAGACAGAGAACAATGACTGAACAGGGAGAATAAGACTAAGAGACTGTACATGATTAAGAGAGGAGTAAATGCAAGGCAGCTGTGGCTGGTTAATGAGAGGGCAGGAACAAGAGGCAAGACTAAAAAGACTGGCTGACCAGAAGCCACAGCCGACAGGACCGCGGGGAGCTGACAGGCAGGACGAGGCTGAGATTAGAAAAACATTAGAAAAATCTACATTGAAGGAATTTTATTTGTGTACACAGCCATTTGTTACCGGTGTCATATACATGATCAGTTTTGGATCACAGGATTTGGTCAGAAATAAGGATATTGTTGGGTACAGGGTGGATGAGAAAATACATGGTAAGAGAGGGGCTGTAATTTCACACTTATAAAATGCACTTGCAAATTATTTGCATTTCACGAAGAGGTCAGTGATGTGAAAACGTAAAAGGTGTTTTCTCAGTACAGAACTTCGTAAGGGGCAAGGAGACATCCAAGTGGCTGGCAGGGTTTTTAAAAAAAATCCTCAAGCTTAGTCCCGATAGACTTGGAGAATGAAGATCAACAAGATAACCTGTACAAGTACCTCAGGGACATCCTGGACTGTATCCCGTCTCCTTTGACCATCCATTATAGTGTGAAATTTGTTCTGGATGTGTTGATGCCAGAGGTGTCAGGTTTACTTTCAGTTTTGAATACATTTCACATATTGGGTAATTTGTTCAAATTTATTTCTGCTCAGTAGCTGTTTTTATGTATATATAGTTATTTTTTATTGTTTGTTTACTTCTTTAATGTAAAAAAAATAAATCACTACATTCACAGCTGCCTTCTATTTCATGACTTTTATTTCATTATGTTGGTAAGTCTAGTCTATTATAAAACAAATTGTTTTGATGTTTTCAAGCATATAATAGGTACATGCATAAATACAATAGAAAAAAATAAGCAATGCTTTATCAGTTTAACTCTCATAGCTTACACATAATATGTATCCGTATGTCAAAATCACCTTATATTTAGCAGATACATCTGTTCAGAATCTGCAAGTTCTGATTCACAAAAACATAACAATCAAATGAATCATTGACTTGTTGGAATTTGTACAAGTAACTAAATGCATCACAAGGTGAACAGTATACCCATCCTGCAGTCCAGTGATACTTGTAACCATCACGGTTTGAAGTGCAGGGACAGTGAGCCATTCATAGAAAAGAGGTAATGGTCAGTGACCAAATCAGGACTAACATTGAATACAGTGGAATGTTTTATAATTATTTTAAAAGAAACGTTTTACAGTGACACAAAAGTTGACATGGGGAGAGATTTCAGGAGAAATCCTTTTGTTTTCCTCCCATGATCATACGCGATTCGTCATTACTGTGAAATCTCACTTTCTGAAGGTCACAGACACGTTATTAGAGGTATATTTTGTCAGTATTGTGCTCATTTTCATCGCCTTCATCCATCTGTCTGTATCGTCCGCTTCCTGGGGCATAGCAACACTGGACCATACTGAACACTGACCCCAGAAGCAGGAATCACGCACCCGAGATCATTAGACTGTTAGAGACGTGACTGAGAGACAAAACGTTTCTCTTCAGGCTATGCGCTTTTCTTCAATTAATGTTTTCAATAAAACTGTTGGCTTTGCAAAAAACCGTATAAAAGGTCTTCATGTAACGATATAGCTTCAGCACTGTTTCTTTCCTGATGAAAATGTCTTTCGTGTATCCAGAATGAATAACACAATAGATAATGAGATAATGATAAACGAAATTAATATCCAGAATGCTTCAGATTTTAAAAGTTATCAATAAATATTCTGAATCGCCTGAAGAGACATCACACCTCTGACACCGATAGCGCCCCCCCCCATATGGATATTTTGTCCATGGCTCCAGCAGACAGCTGAAGTCTAGCACATCATAAGATTCCAGTGTTGTGCATTGATACATCAACAAACATAATGTAATATAGTTATACACAGTTTGTTTTTGACATTTTTTTTTTAAGATTGTTCAGTTCAATGACCCAATGCCAATAATTGACCTAATCCTACTGAATAAGGTCAACACATAAAGGAAAGTTACATGTTATTATCGTCCATCTGCTTTATATACCTGCTTGTGCTATTCTTTCCTTCAGTGGTCAAACGTAAAATGCTGAGTAAAGACCGAGGCCTGATGAAGGTCAGCTGGTAAAGCATGTATGAGCCTCGGGAGGAGAATCATAAATACCAACCCGGCTGGTCGGCCTCAGGGGAGCCAGCTCTGTCCATAAAATGATCGGCTTTTCCCTTTTCTGTGTAAGTCGGGCTTTTCATTGGCCGAGTTTGAATCAAATGTACTTTTAAATAAACGGAGACATGCATCCCTGTGACACAGAAGAGTCATTGTTTCACAAATAATATTTATTGTTTTTTTTTTTTTTTTTACATGCCATACAGATTGAATAATGGAAAACTATTACAGTTTTGACAGAGAGGTATCATTAAATCGAGCATCTATGAACATGGACGAGTGTGGAGTGGACTGTGTGAAAACAGGACACAAAATCAAAATCAGGAAATCCCAAAATCAGAACTAAAACCATTTAATGACTATCACATACCTCCAAATGATCAATAAATGATCAATAAATGCATTTGCTGGTTATTCTGTTTTCAAAGCTTTGTTATCTATTTAAACAAAATATACATCTTGGAAGTATATCTCTCTGTATATAGACATAAAATATTTAACCTTTGAACTTATTTATTATTATTTTTTTTTTACATAATAAATGATCCCTGGTTTTAATATCAAATCAAATAGAGAGTGTTCCGGAGGCATAACCTGCCAGTACAATTCAAATCGTACAAAGAAATTTCATTATTCCTGAAACAATTCTCATTAGAATCGTGCAGAAGTGCAAAGCTTTGAGAACGAGTGGAACATGGAAATTAGCATCCCAAAAAAAAAAAAAACCCAAGCCTAAAGACTCAAACTGCACGAAAGTCATATTTTAGGAATGCAGTTTTTTTTTTTAAATTCAATGTCTTCTAAGCACTTTGCTCTGAAACGAACAATTACTTTCAAAGACCGTTCGAATCTCATAGTCAAAAGCTGATACGGCAAAAGAAAGTCCATGAATAGCAGCATTGATCTGTAAGGTATCACTGACGAATGGTTAGGTGACTGGATCATTCCATTCCGAATCCACATTTTGGTTTGCTTGCCTACTGCAGCATCCGGCAGTCTTGCCTAAACACAAATGAGTCTCCCAACAGTTCCTATGGTTTCTTATACTGCACGGTGCATCTTATCTGACAGGTGAATTCACTAGTACCAAAACCTAAACACAAGGGTATTCTGCAGTCTAGACACATGACAGTGTCTATATATTTTGCATTTTGTCCTTTAGTTGACATTTGAAATTATTAATTACTGGAATCTTTGGTTTTGGGGTTTAAGCTTTAATAACTTAGAAACGTTAATAACTAAGAAACCTTACTGAATGGAACTAAATGGTTAAAGCTGAGTGCTTTACAAAATAATAATAATAATAATAATAATAATAATAATTTCACATTAAAGCAATTAAAATAGGTTAAGTGGTGTGCAGCCTATTCTTAGTTTTCTCAGAGAAAGCAGGATGTCCTTCACCCCAAGACAGCACTCCATTCATATCTGTTTAAACGTCCAGTGTGTTTAACTTGACTTCAAACGCCGTTACTCCTACAGCAAGTAGTTCTTCAAGTATTACACAACATTACATCTGGTTTCAATGTACAGTAATTAGTATGGCCCGAATTCTAATGGTCCGTCACTCTAACGGATGCAGGTCAGTCGAGTGCAGAGCACACAAAGCAGGGTCACCTCGAGAGAGACGAAGGTCCAGCAGGAAAATGGCTTCAAGCTTCAAACTAACCCAGACAGCTGTACCGTCCAGGGGTTCTCTTGACGTGCCAGACTGGAAGAACAGCTGCATTCTTCTTCAGGATAACCGTGACAGAGTGGCAAGCTAGTGCTGCCCACCCTATGCCCAACCCGTCATAGCGAATCTACTGAGAGCAGGGGAGCATAATGAGTGCCTGAGTGACAGGTGTCAATCACAGCATCAGGCAGGGGTGCATGTATACGTTGGGGAGGGGTCTCACCTGCCGCCTGCTGAACCTGGACCTCATCTGAACCGGCCAGTGGCCTCAGAGACCCATTTTCCCTGAAGGCGACAACAGGAATCACCCCATTCTCTCCGTCCATGTCCAATCTGGTCAGCTTAGTTCCAACTGACAAGTTGATGACTTCCTCAAAGACAGATGGTACAGGAATTCCATTCTCTTTTGACAGAGTGTCTCTTTCTGAGGAACTGTGGACAAAATGCACACAAAAACAAGAAAATATAAACATTAAACAGGTATAAAAATCCTTCCGTGAGCCTTTAGCATCTAATTCTGTTGTTGACTATCAAAGAGCATTTTTTGTATTATTGTAACACCGTTATTCCATTGGGCAAGTTGAGTTAGAGAGTAACCTACTGTACCAATCAAACGTCTGGACACACCTACTGAATATAATTTGATTTTCAATTAGATAATGACCCTAAGAACACCTTGAGATTATGTAAATACTGTATTATCTTGTGAATTAGGAAAGAGATGGAACACCCTGGCAGACGACCTGGCCCCCACAACCCCCCGACCTTAAACCCTACAGAGCTGCTGTGGGATGAGTTGGATCAAAGAGTAAGAGCAAGGTGGCCAACTTATGCCCAGAACTTTTGGAAACTCCTTCAGCACTCTTGGAGAAGCATTCCAGGTGGCTATAACTGGTTGAAAAAATTCTGTAGAGTCTGTAATGTAGTTATCGAGGCAAAAAAAAGGGCTGTTTTGGAGTGCTTGAATTTTGCGATGGTGAATACTTATTTTGGTTGTTGCAACATTTGAATTACCTCGAGGTCTTTTACTATAAGATGAATAAAATAGCTTAAATGTGCGAGATAAATAGAGTACCAGTCAAATCCTGGACACAAAGAAATCAGTTAACAGAGTTATGCAAGCCATTTCTGTTTCTGTGTTGTTAAGCATTTGATGTGGAAATGTGAAATCTCCAGAAGATACTTTAGCTATTCATCAAAGCACCATTCTCACCATTCAGCAGCTGTGGTGAGCTCAGGCATGCTGTGGTCTCTGTGCTCCAGGTCTGGTGCCCCCTCTGGGTGTGGCTGAATAACTGCAGGTGCTTCAAGTTCCAGGGTGGGTCCTACATGCAGATACAACGTGTTTAAAAACAGTGTCGAAGGTCTACAATGAATTTCACAACACTGCCCATAAATAAAACATTGCAACATGTTTCCAAGGTGGAAAACTGGCAAGATTATGGTATGTTTCACAAAGCAATAACCCCAAATTTTCCATCCATGTTCCACTGCTGCTTATCCTGTGCAGGGTTGTGGTGTAAAGCCTCGAGACTATTGCAGAAAGCACAGGATACAAGGAAGGAAAGCACATCGGACTGGACGCTAGCCTATCGCATTAAACCCAAAATATTTGAATAATTATAAATCAGACAAAACAGCCCAAACCCAATTCAGTGGTGCTCTGCTGAGAGACATCTCCATTTCTCTGAGAAGCAGATTTCTGAAATGTAAAGAGATGAAGGTGTATCAATCTAACCATAGGCCACAGAAAAAACTGTATAATTCACCATGAAGCGCCCGACCCACAGTACCTTCTCGGGAGAATCCGACTTGCGGGTTCTCTTCATAATCTCTTCCAGTCGCTGGGGGAGATGATTAACATGCAAACCTCATGTTTGGCACATTTTCAAGTAAATTATCACAACGCAAATAAATGATCCCTGACAACTCCCTCAAGTAATAATCTTGCAAAAATGCAACTGTACTAATCACAAGTGACGATTACATTTTATTGGTGCAAAGAGCAGATTGTAAGCTACTGTTGTACAGTTTCTTGGCTGTTTGTTAATTAATCCAGTCTCTAATGGCATAGAGTCCTCAGGGAACCCTCAGATAGTCCATATTAATGCTCATAGGAGTTTTACTTACACAAAAATGTTCCAAGGACAGAATGAAAAATGATTGGTCCAGGGAGAAAACCAATCAGACTGTACAGTTGTTGGGTCCAAGCAACTAGAAAAGGCGGGACCAACCAATCAGATGTCTTGGTCCCACCTCCTCTTGTTGCTTGGACCCACCTCCTCTGCAATCTGTTTGGATATCTTTCTGAACCTGAATCATTTTTCATTCTGCCCTCAGAACACATTTTTGTACAAAACTCCCCCAGCCAATCAAGAGCACTGAATTCCTGGTTCAGTGTACTGGGAAGAATAAACGCGCACTGACCGAGGGTCGAGAAACACTGGCGTAGAGGGATCACTGACTTGGCAATCACATTTCAGTTTCAGGTCAGTGATAACAGCCCATAATACAACTTGTGTGTTGGTACAACGTAAAAGCCTGCTTTCCTAAAACCATAACTAGAACTTTGGCATTTCAGCTAAACACTAAAGCACTTCTGCCAGTTCTGTACAGTTCTCTTGCTTTCTTACGTCACACAACATTTGTTTATGAACCGGTCCCACCTTCTTCCTCTGCATGCGCTCAGCCTCCTCCTTCTGGAAGTGTCGCTCTCTCTCCAGCCTCTGCTGCTCAGCCACCCTCTGACGGGCCTCCTCTTCTTCTTTCTGAGAAAAAAATCACACACACGGTGTAATATAGTATCTTACACACGCAGGCAGGAGATGGATGTCACATGGAACAGTAACAAGTCAATGTGAGAATGACATTTCTCAGAAGCCCTGCCCTATTTGACCAGAAGCCCTGCCCTATTTGACCAGAAGCCCGGCACCTTAGCACCTTAGCCAATGGGAGAGCAGGAAGGTGCCCTCAGCTGACAGGAGGCAGAAGTGCTCTCACTTGTTTCTGAAGACGCTCTGCTTCCTCCTTCTCCCTCTGGGCTCGCTCTTCCTCGGCGCGCTTCTCCTCCTCCTCCTCCCTCTTCTTCCTCTCTTCCTGTCGCACGCGCTCCTCTTCCTCCCGCCTGGCCCGCTCCTCTGCCTTCCTGCGAGCCATCTCCTCCCTGCTACGCCTGTGTGGGACAAACCCCCCCCCAAAACACAATAGTCAGGACATCGTGGAAGAGGGTCTGGCCTGTTGCGCGACTCCCAAGCATAAACCCACCTCTCGGCCTCTTCCTGCCGCCTACGCTCCTCTTCCTCGCGGTCCCGCTGCTCGCGGGCTTGACGCCGTTTCTCCGCCAGCAGCCGGGATGCCTCCTCGGGGTCCGTGGTTCCGGCCATGGGCTTGGTGGAGGGCGAGGTTATGGGAATAGCTGGGGTGCGGGTCCCCTGCTGTCTCTCATCTGGGGAAGGGAGGCATTATGATCCCACTATTAGTGTTTGGCCCGATGCTGGGGTCACCCTTAATCCTTGTACTAACTTACCTATGTCAGACTCATCTCTAGGTGCCATGTCCTCTATGGGCTCTGGGCCCATTTCAGCAGCTGGCTCTGTTACAGATACTGCTTCAGTTTCCAGTTCTGTTTCGGCCGCTGGTTCCGCTGCGGCCGCTGGTTCCCTTCCATCCTCCGATTCTGTCACAGGTGCTCTTAGCTCTGGATTTGCTGGGAGCTTTGGCAGTGACTTGAAAGGTCGCAGGTTTCCAGGGAACAGGGGCAGGCTGGGAAGGGTCCTGGAGGACTTCATCAGGGTGGGGTGCTGTGGGGGCCTGCTGGATGCACTGGAGGCCGGACGACATGCTTATCATCGAAAACACTGAATATTCGCTGCTTCACAGATATTTTTTTGTAATATCCAGTCATATGAGAAGCATATAAAATTGATACTTGCATGTTAAGTAGTCAGAAGAGAATTATAATTAGCACAAAATACAGGGAGTCCCAGGTTACAAACGAAATCTGTCTTCACGTCCAGTTTGTCGGCAAAAAGAATTATAAAGTAATAAAGGTAATTACATACAGTACTGTACCTTGAACCAATGAACCACTGAAGCTGCAAGATGTTTTCATGAGCTTCACAAAGCAGTCAGTGCATTCATTATTACGAACCACTGAATTAAACACGAAGTTTTAACATAGCAGAATTTATAGCAATCCATTCGAAAGCACGGGTTTTCCGTAAGTCAGACGTTCGTAACCTAGGGACTGCCTGTATAGTGAAAGCATGAGAGAGTCATACCAACACACCTGCAATAATCTACTACTTAATGTGGTATGAAAAAACACATCCCAGATCAGCACTCATAACAAAAAAGATATGTAATAGTGACTGCTGAGGCCTAAACGATCTGTCCTGAGCTCGATTGCTGCTGCCCGGTCCCTAACCCACCCACATCAACATCAAATGTAAATAAGATGTAAATAACAATACTAAGCAGAGCTCCCATTGCAGTTGCTCCTACCGAACTGGTGAGGGCGCCGGCGCTCTATGCTTTGTGTTTCCAGGTGACCGCGACCTTTTGATGACAGCAGGTGTGGGAACAGAGAGGTTGCTCCAGGACTTCCTTACATAGTCTTTGTCCTTCGCTGGCTTAGCCACCTTAACAAAATACAAACTTTGTAGGAAGAGGACTATTTATGCAACACAATGTGTACATGGGTGTTGCCATTAGAGTCATACAGTATAACGGCACACCTTTAAAATATACTGGCTAGGGTTATTCGTAAAAACTAGTCAAACAACACCTAACACTATGAGTACTCAGAATCACAACTGTATCCACTTTTCTTGTGATTCTTTTTAGTCAAATTCAAACACAAAAAAAGGTTTGGTGCATTTCCTGAAGCTGAGAGCCAGGGGCCTTAATCTGGTTTAAATTTAGTCAAGGCCTCAATGTACACAACCAACTCCAGCATTCTGTGACCAATAGGATGGGACCCCCACATGGACCCGCCTCCTATGCCATGCAGCAGAGACAGGTCGGTGTACAGAGAGTCTCAGATGCCTGGCACCCATGCCAAGGCAAGATCACATGACCGGACATTAACCAAAAAGATAGGACAGCAGCCTTGGTAGGTCTATACCAATGTAATTTACGCAGTCCTGAGGGTATCCAGTACCAGGGTACTTTTGATTTCAGTGTCTTTGTAAAGTTGTGATTTATACAGTTAAGTCTGGGGTAAGTTGTCGATCCTTCCAACACCTGCTGGACTTTGTTCACGTTGGGTGGCGGATATTCCATTAAACTGATTACGGCTGTGATGCAGTAAGTCTGGCGAAGCCTCCTGCCGTGACGTAGCCAGGATCAGGCTCAGCGAGTCGGTCATTTTAAGGTGCCGCATTCCGATAAGACTTGTTTGTGACGGCGTTACCTGGATCAGCACTAAAGAGGCAAGCCGTCCGAACGCAGACCAGACACCAAACGCAGAGCAAAAGCGAAACTGGGATATACGTTCCGCTTACAGCATAGGTGACCATAAGTGAGAAAGTACCTGTCGGACCTGTCGAGCGTGAACCTAATGCACGTGTTACTCCAACAATAAGGTGATGTCGTGGAAAGACCGTCACGTTGGGTGCCTGTGGGCAGAGCTGGAGCTCCGGGTGAAGGCGGGGTGCGGTATGGTGCTTACCGTGCCCAGCGTCCGGCGGCGCCCAGCCAAGTCCAGGCTAGGGGGCGGAGCCCTCGCCCGCTCGGCGCTGCGGCACTGCAGGGACTTGAAAGAAGTGGCGCTCATGGGGTGGCAGGAGGCTGAACGGGGACAAATGGGGATGACTGTGCGGCGTGAGTGGGCGGAGAGGGGGGCGGAGAGTGGGCGGAGAGGGGGGGGGGCGGTTCCGTGGGCCGGCAGGCGATTACGAATTGATGGGAGGATGTATGGAAGGGGAGACAAGGAGAAGAGGAAAGAGCCGCTATTAGATGTACTACACAGCATTTATAGTGCGAGTCTGTAGGTGTCCCTGGTGAGAGGGCCTCCAAAGCACCCAACAGGGTCAAAGGTTCAAATCCTAAAGCTCTACAGCTTAACCAAATTACCAACAGGTCGCTGAGGTGCAAAAAGGTTTGGCTCACAGTAACCGTAACGCCTCTCGGGAAACAAATATAATCGACGGGTGTTTCAGAGGCGTAGAGCTAATGGAATAGAGGGTGGTAAATAGGCAAGCTGGGCGTCAGCATCATCAGGGACACCTCAGGCTCAACAGCACACGTCCGGCGGTCAGCAAGGGGGCGGGAGGGGAGTGAAAGAGGGGGGGTCACCCAGAGCCGGGGTCAGAAAGGATGCCAGAGGGCGCGGGGGAACATGCACCACGAACACGGCAGCTGCACACCAACACGGCACACTCTCAGTCACCACTCCAAGCCCGCTGACGGTAAGCCATGCCGCATTAAAAATATCTGCTCCAAATCTCCACGAAACCAGGTTAGCGATCAGAGAAAAACTTCAGAAATAGGATTAAGGAACAAACCCAAATGGCCCACGGCAAGAGCTTGTCAGTATAGGTATTTACAAGCAAAAAAAACATGTACAAGTTCTTGCAAACATCAGATAAAATATCACGATGGTATTTCTAAGGGGTCAAGCACAGTATCTTTGAGAAAAAACGTACATTATAGCAGAACCTTCAGTACTCTATATATATAAAACAAAAGGGGCATTTATGCTTTGCTGACATTAAACTGCCATTTCCGTGGTAACGGTATAACCCCTCAGGCAGGAGCGTAACTAGGAATTTTGGGCCCCCTGACAAAATGTCGTCTTGGGAGCCCCCACCCAATTTACGTATAATTGTACATATTCAAATGCCCCGGTAAGGTGCCGGGCCAGAGTATTAAAGCCAATCCTGCACCCCCGCATCTAGGTCTTTCATCAGGATGAAGCAATACTTATGGTCCTATGTGTGATTTAGCTTCCTGTCAGAGTACAGTACAGGAGTACTCTTATAAAAATGTGGTCTGCAATGGGTCACGGGACGGTCACTGTGCTGAAGGACGACACAGACTGTGTGTTCTGTGGGGCCCTCCTCAAAGAATCATCGTAGGACTGGCTGAGTGGTCACTGTCTGTCACAGACTGGAGCCCCTAGATCAGGGTTCCCCAGTTCTGGTCCTGGGGCGGGCCAGAATCCAACACAGTTCAAACACACCTTATTCCATCACCAACTTATCAATTACCAGGTTTAGTAGGTGTCCGAGTAGAGAAATCTAGAAAGCCACGTGAGGAATTTACCAGACAGACGGCAAAAAAGGTATCCATCCTAAAGGTCCGCTGTTTCTGCCGTACCGCTTGCTGTCTCTGAGGGTACGGGAGCGATATGTACCTGCGTCACCTGACAGGGACACGGCGCTGCGGCTCCTTGCCAGGTAGGAGTGCGTCGGGGTCAGTAGCCGGTTCACCATGGTGCTCTCCCACACGCTCAGCGGTAAGCGCCGAGTGGCTAAAGAGGAGAGACATGCACACACACACACACACACACACACACACACACACACACACACACACACACACACACACCAGCAGGCACAGAGGAAGCGGGGTTAGAGTGAGTACTGCAAGCGGGATACTCCCATGCGTCTAAACACTCGCAGGGGGTGGCAGCAGGGAATGCAGGAGTCCTGCAAGATGGTAAAACGGGTTGGCATAAAAAAAAAAATAATAGGCCTCTCAAGGACGGCTCAAAGCCGGGAGCAACGTGGAGGTCACATGACTAGCAGCCGGTGAGTCACATGACTAGCAGCCGGTGAGTCACATGCAGTGAATGGCTGGCGGCGCACATATTAGAGGAGGGCACTCAGAAAGCTGGACAGGGAGCCACAAGACGCCAGCATTTAGACCTCCTCTCCCATCTGAATCTTTTAAGAGTGAACTCCCATGTGGAAGTGGCCCTGCGCGGGGTGACTGGCCGTGGCAATGAGTGATGCTGAAGTGACCAGCATAAATGCTATCGGGGTGCTTCTGCTGGAAAACCTTGCGGGTGTCGACCCAAGGGTGCGGACCGGCTGACCAATGGGGAATGAGCAACCGGGTGATGACGATGGTTAACATGGAGCATCTCCAGATATCACAATGCGCTTGGGCGTGAAAGGCACCCCTTTGAAGAAACTGAGCTGGAAAGTGCATGTTCTGCTCCAAGCAGCGTTATATCCCAACAGAACAATGACCTCCCTCGACAGTGAGAACTCCGGTTCATCCGCACTCGGCTTTTATTAAATTAGCGCTCAGAGACCAATTTCCTCATTCCTTGTTTCATCGTTTGGATCTGAAACTGAGACAGACAGTTTCCAGCCAGTTCCTCCAGAGCAGGGAGGCAAAGCACCGAAAACGACACGACTTCCAGATACACCTGCGGCTCTGTCCCCGGCAGTCCGGCTTCTGACGGGCTGTGGTTTGGACTGAGGTCTATTTAAGAGGGAAGTCCTTTTCTGTAAGGCTGGGATAACAAAGCATGTTATTTCAGAAGTCCTACAGAGCCCGTCGCTCTTTTAATGACACACAATCCGTCATGTTGCAAATAAGCCCATCAAACAAGCTGAAACAGAAGCCATCAAAAGCAGGGCAGGTCAATTAACCAATCAAGACTTCTGACATTAAAACAGTCTAAGTGACATGATATGGCTACATAATTCAAACTGTCTAACCGGAGCTCACGTGTGGAGCAGCAGGCAGGATTTAGACCCACTGCTGCTAATATTCTTATAAAAAGATTAACATGAATTCCCGAACACCCACATTTTTCCAGGGTGAGACCTATTTTTTTCCTGCTCTTCTTACTCAAGAACAGAGAAGGCTAGAAAATGGGCGATGTGAAATCAGAACAGCATGAGACGGACATAAGTGAATAACATGAGTAATGACATTTTTCTGCTATTGTGACAAGGAGGACAAACAAAATTTAAATAGGGCGAAGGAGCCTGGATTCATTTTTCCCATTACAAATCAGAGTCCCGATAGGGGCATTGACTGTAAATGACAGCATGACTATCTAGCGTAAAGCTAACCAAATTTAATGAAGGAGATTCAAAAGACATGATGAAGAACTGCACAAAATGTACAAAACAAGGGCTATTTTTTTGTTAAACTGGGAAAAAACTAACACAGCATCCTCAGGTTCATGTGATACAGCTAGCTGGGGGTAAGAACTTCTAATTCTGGAAATGGTAACCATGAAAAAACTGCAGTCTTCAGACTCAGGACTCCGGGTTATATGTGACAAATAGAGACTGAAAGGGAGATTAATGACTGGACATGTGCTCTTTATACTCTATGTTTCCTTTGTTTACCGAACGCTGTTCTTCTAAGGAGGACAATTTGTTAATAACGTGTCAGAAAGCATTCTTCCGTAAGACTTGTCATAATGGCCGTGCGATGACACGGCATTCATGCGATCCTGGGTGCTTCCTCACGGTTACTTCAGCTCGGACAAAAAGCCTCCAAGCTGGTCACAGGTGAAAAGCAGTAATGGAAAAAGCCCTTCAGGGTATGTTCTGGTACGGCCAGACAGTGGGAAAACAACATTGGAGACACACATCGTTTTGATGGGCCACGAAACAGAGAGCATCCTATTTTTCCATGTGCTCTTGCGTCATTCTGCCCAGCTGCCTTCTGGCTTTGGGGAGCCCATCTGACAGCACCAGCACATAGTTTATTTATAACTCTAGTGTAAATAAGTTTAATCACCCAGATCCTATAGGTCGGTAACACTACTCATCTACTATTAACCGTATTTTCTCTAACCCGTGTAAAATACATCTAATATGTAATTAAATGCTGGGATTACAAGGTAATTTGGTTCTGGGGCAGCATTCAGCCCAAATGGAGCCAGGAAACAAAGGTATGTGGGCCTCTGCCTGGTTCTCTTGGGCCCGGAGGGTGGAGGTGGTGGGATGGGCAGGTGGGGAGCAGCATACCTTTGTCTGGAGTGTTTATAAGCGTGGCTGAAGACGATGACAAGCGCTTGGTAATCACCGGCTCAGGCCGCTTGGAGAGGTTGACTGTGGAAACCGACCTCCTGTCCACATCTACAGCAAACGGAGATAAGGATGCATGGTGGGGATGCAAGAGGCAGAGCTACAAACCCAGACTACACAGCTAGCCGTGCTTCTAAGGGATGCGGGCAGGGGGCGCTGTCCATGGCTGAACGACGGAGTTTACCTCACGTAACTCTTTTACCCAACATGTATGACTGGCCTCACAATACACAGAAATCAGATCTCCTGCCATTGGGGATGGACGGTTTGTAACTGATTTCTCATCGAATTATTATTAGTTAGGGGCAAATTAAACTGGAACATTCTCAAAAGTGTCGGTCGTGTCATTCGAGATAAATGATGCCTTACAAAAATCTTCCATTGGCAGATGTCAGTTTACGGAAGTGCGCTGTAACCCAATATCTATTCCCGAATTTTCCATAGAGTATCAAGCCCCCTGGCCTGCCCGCCCTTAGAAGCCTACCAGCGAACTATTCTATTACAGGTTTATGGCCCATAAAACCAGCCTATGCAATGACTCCGTTAGCTACACTAATGCTAACGACGGCCACACAGCCATAGGGCGGTTGAACTTGCGTCACTCTACACCAATGTTAGTGCTACACGGGAAAATGGCGACTCTGCACTTCACTACTGATAGCATGAGGCTGCAGAACAGCCTGCTACTGCTATGAGTCGG
>JAODKE010000041.1:9308752-9325830 GCA_026779605.1 Mormyrus hasselquistii
ACGCATGGATGGACTGAAGGATGCATAGATGCACGCATGGATGGACTGAAGGATGCATAGATGCACGCATGGATGGACTGAAGGATGCATAGATGCACGCATGGATGGATCGATGCCTCAGCTTCTGTAGGTGACCTACAAAATCCCCCTCATATCAGCCACAGACATTCTCCCATAAAACAGCTTCCACAACGAGGCAAGGTCACATCAGACAAGGCCGCACTGCTTGTTAAATGAACTGAACTCTGTGCTGACCTCATAATCCCAAGCTTCACCAATTTACAACCTACGTCTAGCCTGGGGAGATGCTACCTTAATCGTGAACCGTACACTCAACCATCCACAAAAAAAATGCACATAAGCAAAGCATGTGGACTCTCTTCAGTGCGTCCTGGCTGCCGCTATGATAGCAGACATTAATCTCAATAGTCTATTAACTTGATTTATCAAACTTCTGGAAAAAAGTGCTTACGAAGATCTTTTTAGTAGACGTTGCAGTTCTCTGTGTGATCATTCCACTCCCCATATTATGCATTTACCGCTTCATTATGGTTAATTTCTTTAAATAGCAACTTCTGGTTCTTCGGGTGGTCTGCAAGAGTAGGGACAGTCACGTGTCCTACTTGGAGCACATAAGCGAGCCGGTCTGCGAGCGAGTCCCCGGGAAGAGGCTGATAATGCAACCGGAGTAGAAACCTCACTAAAAATACTCAGCCTGTATCTGGCTCATGGAGGACAAACACAATTCGTTCTTCCGCCTCCTGATGCCATCAAACCCGCTGCTTCTCCATTTGGATTCCAGTCTATAACATGTTAGAGCATTATCTGCCATGGTTCATCTCCCAGCTTTGTGAAGACAAAGCAGCCTGATCCGCTTAGATCCAGTCGTTATCATGTATGTAAAGGAAGACCCCCGCAAGGCTGACATGCACGCTACGTGTGAAAGGAAAGTCTAAAGGGATTCTGGGTAAATATGGGCACCCAAAGACATGTCTAGGAACATGTCTATGAGTAATACATAAAAACATCCATCTTTTAACTGTCCACTGAGATACAGATAAGGGTTAGCATGGCAGGTTTTGGGTAGAGTGAAGGTGTGTTGACATGGTGCCTGTTACCAAAAGGTTGTCAATTCAAGGGTTGAATGCGCATGGGGTTTGAATCGACAGAGTGATTTTACTGATTTTACCGTCACACACAGTCACACACACACGCACGCAGACGCAAACTTTATCCGCTAGAAGAGCTTCTGACAATTACATCATTACAGTAAGTTTTCCGAGACATTTATAGGGTAAAAATCGTGCCCAGAAATTTACGAAATATGATTTGCTTTTGAAAAGATTCAGCATTTACTGCTGTTTTACTATTGCCCATGCTGAGAATTCCTTTTAACCTGAAATATATTATTAAAAATAAATCTGTATACAGTTACAAAAGAGTCACTTTGCAAGTTGACATGGGTCATGAATCTACTGTACAGAAAAATAGCGCAAACTGGCCTCATTCCACACAAGGACATTAAACTCAAAAAAAAAAATTCATTGAGGGTTCCCTCAGCGGAGCATTATCTGAACTTTAGCTTAACTGGCAAACAATACACGCCTTGTGGGAACTGTAGTTTGATACTCCTCATGGATAACAATTAAATAGGAATATATCACCGCACCCTGCGATAAGAGCCTGCAACTGAATCTCAGGTAAAAGTGACTAGCGTCGCAGCTAAGCTAAGCTAAGCTAAGCATGCTAACCAAGATTTGACACCAAAATGTACGGCTAAGAAGAACAAAGTATAATACCTTCAAATGCCCAATCGTATCATGCTTTCAAGCAGAGCCAAAGGTTCTGATTGAACGGCAGATTAATTTAATGGGCCAATGGCAAAGCACAGCCTGCAGCAGGATTACTACTTCAGACCAGCACAAGCTACATGGACTCAGGCTTCAGTACTGGAGTACAATTCCGAGGTTATCACCCAAAAGAAGACAGGCCATTGAGAGTGACTGACAAAAGCCGTAAACTCTGAGAATTATCTGCTCGAACAACAGTGAAAGGCTGATGCTGTGGAGCTTCAGGTCCACGTCAGCGTGGCATAAAATAACCTCTTTCAAACACAGAGAGACACAAGGGGGAAAATGCCTGCAGGCAACAGGGGACGTATTGAGGATGCAGGGGACGTTCACAGGGAAAGTGCAGCCCACAAACACTCTCACTGTTTGTCATAATGAGCCTTTGGACCCATGCCTGATGCAACGCCGGACTTTGTCAGAGCCAGATACTGACAGAGAAGAGAGGCAAAATCCAGGGGCGCCGGTCTCTGACCAGGCTGTCCTGTATCAGCTGTCCAAGAAGCTTAAAGTTTATCTATCGCTATTCCTGTTCGAAAGTCCGCATTTTTTTATCCGACTAACTCCCTGCTCAAACGTAAAGCTGTACTCTCACGGTCCCTCCAGAACGTCCTGGGTCTGCCCCAGGGCCATTGGCCAGGAGAATGTCCACGAGAACAGCTTCCTTAGCCGGGCAACTGTATGGCGCTTGTATAAGATTCGGAATTTGGAATCCAGAATCATTTAATCATCGGTATGTACTTTTACAAACGAGGGATTTACTTTGAGGTACAGTGCGAAACAGTCAAGGGCTTTCCTGTGGCCCAAACCACCACAGCTGACGACCTCCGTTTCACTGAACTCCCCGCCCCGGCCGTGAGCCCAGCGACCCGGCAGTGAAACCTCATTTGAGCCACTTGTACTCATCACCTTGTTCTTTTGGTCAATACCCACAGCTCATGTACTAAGGTGAGAACAGGGACATGAACGGCTCACAAGAAGTCTCATCTTACGACTCGCCAACCCCGACCTGCCAGGGCCTGGAAAACTGCTTACATCAAACCGATCCACCTGTTAATCTCAGGTTCCCTCTTACCGCAGCCCCTTTCAGACGCGCTCGGTCACCAAGAACTTTTCTTGACATAACCGGCAGGGGCTGTATGTGTAAATGCAAACATCCGAATCAGTCACAGTAGACATGAAACGGACTTTACCCTGTTAGCTCCCTAATGCAAAATCCTGGTAATTTCCTACTGAACCCTATGAGTGACTGGAGCAGGAAATTATCTGAAGAATAGCTAGTGGGCATGTTGATGAGATTTCTATCATGCTACTGGCATGAAAATGGCATGCTACAGGGTCTTATACATACATACATACATGCATACATACATACGATACACATAGAACTGATTTCAGAGCAAGAACAATCATCACTGAGGATAAGTTGAGAGCCTCAACTGCCATTTTCAATGTGCTGTGAACAAAAAACTGCTATTTCTGCTGCGTACTTTTTGCATTATGTCCTGCCTCCTGCATGCTTTACCCAAACGACACCCCCCACCTCCAACCAACTGGAGCATTTCTGGTAGGTCTGAGCACACCTGACACTGACAATCTCCGGCTGCGAGCTACATGTGTGAAAGATCAATTCCGGAGAATGCCCAGGGCATTTTTTCTGACAATATCCGGAGTTCATGTGTGAAAACATTTCTTGACTCATGAACAAGACCCCAATGTACCTAAACTCCTTCAAGAAGGGCAGACTCTCCCTCTCACCAGAAAGGAGAAACAGTCTCTTTTCTGAAAGAGCCCCCATCTCGGGATTTGAAGGCGCTAAATCGCATCCCCACCACTTAACCTGCAGCATGAAGTCTCACACGTGCGTGTTGGAGGTCCTTCTCGGGAAATACCAAAAGTATGACATCATCTGCAAATGGCCTGTCACTTACAGCCCCTCCACACCGGACGCCCTTCAAGACAAGGCTGTGTTATGGCACCCCATCCGTGAAAATCATGAACAGAATATTTTATATTCTCAATATTGTATGGGTTTCCTTAGACCCAAATGCCTTTTCATGGAAGCTTGTATAACAGATGGTTACTTGACCTCACTACAGTGCAAAGCAGCTCAGGCATGAGGAGATGACATTACTGCCCCTGAGCCTGTACCCTGGGGCTCATCAACAGCAGCCTACGCTTTCTCCTGCGGAGACCGGAGCACATCAACCCTTACGAGCCAGTGTGGGAGACCCTGAAAGCTCTTGCAGATAACCCAACCCTAGAGAATCACCATTACAGTGAATGTGAAATGATTATGGAGAGCAGGGCTGCGTGTGCGTGGGGTGTGAGCAGCAGACGGGAGCGTCTCACTCCACACACCTGCATTCCGATCCCAGAAGGTGCTGCGTTTGCTCAGAGAGGGGTCACATCACCAGCAGAGCCAGCTGCGCAGCCGGAATCTGCTGCTTTGCGTCTGCAGGCTTCTGCTTCCACTCCCCAAAGGAATTCACCAAGATAGCCAGTTCGGGCACTGGAAATAGCACCCCCCCACACACACCCACACACACAGTACTCTGCTTAGACTCTGCGGTCACAGGCCACCATGACAAAGCAGCCAACAAGGATGCAAATAAGGCCATCGGCCCACTGCCGTGTTTACATACCCTGCCCCGCCCCGCTCCCCCCACCGCGCTTCCCGTCTGCCGCTGACGTAGAGACGCCACGCCCATGTCGACCGGTCTAACTGGTGCGACAGCTACTCCATACTCCCATATTCCCAACCTCCAGGGCAGCCAATCGATCTCAATACTTTCCACAACCCAGTGAGAGCCTGTGACATCCACAGCAAAGGACACAGGACAGAACGAGTCCTAATCCATAATACAAGGGTTGTATTCAGGGGTGGGGCCCCAGCTGGAAACCAATTGTTCCCCAGGGTCCCCCCCCCCCCCCTCCGTCTCTCACCCATTCAAAACATATGACCGGTTAAGGATAAGGTTGGCCTCTTCGTATAAATTATGATCCCACATTAAAAAAAATCCTCGAGTCACCCCCGGTTAGAACTTTTGGGAATCAAATTGTGACAAGCCGTGTATAGATACCGGTGAAGGTGACCCTGAGAGTGGAGGACAGCAAGGCCTCCCGCGAGCAGGTCAGTGCAAAGCTGAAACCAAACACCCCCCCAATCTGCACTCAGTCCTGTAACACGACACACCAATACCAGCCATAAATATGCACCAGATAAATTACAGCTCTTTAATCATGACGCCGTTCGCCAATAACCCAGAGCAGAGGACAGATTTACTTACTCAACCGGTATTCAAGAGATTCCCGTGAAACTATACCTAACTGAAACTCGGCAATGAAAAGCGCACCCGCACTTAGACACATCGAGGAGGAGGATCAGGACAGCGAACGTACAGACGTCCGAACGGTGGGATGTCCTGCTTCACAGCCCCAGCTGAAGCAGAGGCGATGACCGAGCTCAGAAGGGGCCATGATCGATTCACGGGGTGATCCCTGATTTATCTGCCCTGATGGTGCTTATACGGGAGTAGGGCCGCTGGCCCCTGCTGAGAGCTGATTGGCCCCCAGAGTGGTCACTTCCCGTCACTCGCTGATTCAACACATATCATTGGCTAAAATAGCCAGCCCCTGTTATGTCCCACCTCAAAAAAAAAATCCTAGAATGGCACCTGCTGCCAGAGATAGCTGTGACACTTTGAGTTGATTAGGTAAAGTTTACAATCCACCATATTAACCCCGAAATAAATGTGATTTCCTCTCATCCTGTCAAGCTGGGGACGCCAAAAGTCCGGTGCCTGGAACCCACAGCACCTCCTGGGCGAGCAGCCTCCAGATGTCCAGCTTTACTCATGCACCGGAAACATTAATACTTAATAGCAGGAGGCTTTAGAAGGATCAAATACAGGGTTACATGTAAACAGACCACACTCGTGCAGGGGGGGTCAGCCATCGAAAGCACATTTCTGAAGGAGGAGAAACCGCACTGCTTTGCGAACAGCCTCCCTACCCGTCCCACGCCTGAAAATAAATGCTGACGATGCTCAGAAACACGGGATCCAGAAGAACGCGGATCGGCCAGAGCGTGACGGAACCGTGCTGCATAAAGCACCTCATTAACCAGCCTTAGCACAGCATCTTCAGCAGCGGGGAAGGTCCAGGTGAAGCAGAGAGACGCACGACAGTGGTGATGTGTAAAAAGTACTAAACGCTTTGTCTGTTACTCAGTCAGATAAAGTTTCTCCACGGAAACAGCGCGCAGTGTAAAGTTTCACCATGTAAATAACCCAATCTGTAAATACCCTGTCATACTCACACACAAACCTGTCACAGAAAAGCACCGCAGAATGGCAGCGCTGCTCCGTTTATGATCCGGATTCACGCTGCGCTCATTTACGTAATGGAACACTGTGGACTGACATTATCTCTCTGCTCTAGCTGGACATACGCCCCCCCCGGGGATTTGCCATATACACGGCTTCCTACCTGGAGGCCTCTGGGGGCCACTGCTCTTTTGCTGCTCATCCTCCTCGCTGATGGTGAAGAGTGCCGAGACAGCTGCCCCGCTGCCCCCCCGCCGCAGCCGGCCCGGCCGTGCGGGGCTCGGCGTGCCCCCCTGGCTCTGCATAAGGCCCCGATCCTCTACCGTGTGGTTCTCACGCTCATGTGCGCCTTTCCAGGTGACACCCACGGGGGGGCTGCTTCGCGGCCCTCATCCAACCACACGACCCGAAACGAAGCCCCGGGGTCCTGACCCAGCAGGCAGCCAGAGCTCCTACGTCCCGATCCTGACCCCAAAGACCTGATCCAGTAGGAAGCAAAGCCCTAAAATCCTGATCCAGTAGATCCCAGAGTCCCTAAGTCCTGATCCTCTTGGGACCAGAGCTCAAACCCAGCTCAGATCCAGAACGGGACGGATAGCGGGGATGCTGTTGACGTGCTGTGTTTCTCCTTGCTTCTATCCCTCTCTCTCTCTCTCCCTCTCTCTCTCTCTCTCTCTCTCTCTCTCTCTCACACACACACTCACGCTCACTATCTCTCTCTCAGTCCTCACGCCTGACCACTGCAGTTCCCTCCACCCCCCCCAAACTCCCCCCCAGGCCTGTGTTGGCAGCCGGCCGCAAGGGTCTGAAATATTCAGCACGGAAACAAAAGGAACGAGAAGCTGATCCGTTCTGGCAAACGGTTGCCGGGACGACGGTGGGATGCCGCGGGTAACATGCCAGCGGCTCGCCCCGGCCCAGTGTGACCGTGCTGGAATGCTCGACAGTGTCACCATCGCTGCCGGCTGGAAAGCAGGAAGTGGTCCAGAGAGATGGGCCAGTGCTCTGCTCTCATTGGCCGCTCGGGATATACAGTACCGCCCATACCACGCCTACCACAGAAGACAAGACTAAAGTAAAACACAGGTTAATGTGCATGTTCTGTGAGTACGACCGACTCCACGCTGTGAAAAAAAAACCTCAGTGGGCGCGTGCTGTGGCTGAATGAGGCGCCGTTCATCACCATCTACATTAGGTAGGACCCATAATGCAGAAGGAAATGCTATTGGAGAAATGCTAATGAAGGCAGTCACATGGGAGATGAGGTAGACCCCGGGGAGTCCCACACAGCCAGACTGATTTTCAAACAATCCACCAGAGTCATATACGCAGAACCACAGGGAAAACAAAAGCTAAATAAAACTAGATTCTGAACCTTATCTGCACTAACAACCAGCGGATTCAAATAACACCCCCTCACTCTTACTTGGTTCGGTCTGTGACAATTTAATATTAGCAAGTAATATTTCATCAAAAACATTGACCTGACCCACATGAGGCTCAGAAGTACCTTCAACGTTACTCATATTAACGTATGTTAATATGTTAATATGTTAATAATAATCATAATGATTATTAAAAGCATTTATCAAAGTGGTTGTCTCGCATGATTAGCACATCTTAACTGATAATAATTCATAACTAAACTCCTAACATTTACTGTGTGTTAGAGCAGCGTCTGGGGACCTGGGGGCCTGTTTCACATGACATTTGTTGTCCCCACGGTGGCCCCCGAGAACACCGTTACCGGGCTGCTGAAGGCTCCGCCCCAGGACCTCCTCCGTCTCTTTAAGGGCTTCCTTCTACCATTATCTTATATTCTATATTTCTTTAAAAAAATAAATAAATAAAACAGGTTGCTGCATGGTTAGTTTCAAGTGTATCACATGTTTAAAAATGTATACACCGACTGAATTAATTCTACTTCCGATCAAATCAGATATTTGAAGACATGGTATTATTTAAAAAAAAAATCCTTGTGAAGATCTATGAGTCTCGTAATGTAGCTGAGGGTTGCTATCATGATGGCACAACCTTGTGCAAAAAACAAACAAAAAAAAAGATCCCAGATTGAGATTCTTTTTTTTCAGGACAGACAACCAAAATCAAGGGGGGGTACTGCAAGATCCTGGACGGGGGGCAACCCTACTCCAGCATTTCTCTAAAAGCCTCAGAGGATGTTCGATTTGGAATAACGTGAATTGAACCATAGTTGTACCATTAGTCATATGAGCAGGATCCTACATGAAAGCGAAGGGGTCACAATACCATCTCAGAGATTATAAGGCGCAGATCGTGAAGCATGAATCACGCATGCGTGGGCACACCAAAAGGCCACAGAACGAAACATTCATCTGCAATTTATTTGAAACACTGGATAGAAACTGAAGCAATCACTATACATGGGTACTACATGCACGTAACAAAACTCTGGTTCCAGAGATGAGGCTTGCAACACCGTTTGTAAGGTTACGGTAAAAATACATTGCCTGAAATACTAAAATTAGATCGCGAAATATATGCAGATGTCACATGGGTGATGCTCGCATTTAAAAATTAAGCGATGCTCATTACGTCCGTGTGACAGGGCTGCCAACCTGAATAATCATGTGACCAGCATAAGTGCATTAAATGTGCTATTGGAAAGGTACAGGTTTGTGCTCGGCTTAATAACTCTTTAGCCCTTTATCACGCTGTCTATAAACAAGACCGGATCGACCACAATTTGTAACGAGCATGAGGTATAACCGTGCTAGGAGATGGAAACAGCCCCCAAAATGCAAGTAAATGCATTAAGTGAAACGACAATATCGCATCCTCTGCACCTGCCGCAAATGTCATCCTACCAAGTGAAATATGTCAAACATCGTAAATAAAGCGCTGATGTTAGTCTAACAGCGCTGCGTCGTACATCGACATCTGAAAGGAGTCAATTTGAGCTCGATCTCCACTAAAATTCTCTCTATACAGTTCTTTAGTTTATTTTATGTAAGCGATTGCGACTTTGTCCTCCAAAAACAAATATTTAATCCAAGGTTCAACACAGCCATGAAGAGAAAAACAACGTCCACCTGTAGAGTTTAGTCAATAAAATAAGGTTATCGCTTCAATTAACATCGGCTAATAACAGGTCTACTTTACAGTTCACCTAAGCAGAAATTGTTACAAATATTGTTTTGAGTTTACTATGTAATGTACGTGGAGGTTCCGCGTCTGATATCTGATAGTTAATCCCTATTTTGTGGCTGGTTGGTTTTAAAACGATCTCCTGTGTGATATGTCGGACAAATTCGATTCGTGCGTCGGTTTTCCTCGCGTGGTCGAGGTATTGCGGCAGTCTCGGGTAAAATAAATGCCCGTAGCGACTTTTCTTTACTTGTTACTCACCTTGAGAGTCGCTCGGAGATGCCTGCGGCTCCGCCATTGCTGCTGACGTCAGCCAGGGGATCAGCCGAGGCGCGAGCTGCTGGAGAAACCTACCTGGCGGACAGGTGAGCGGCAGCGGCTGTCTAACCTCGGGATTGGCGTCTGTCTGGAGCATTTCCGTGTATGCCTATTTTTAAGTGATTTCATTCTTGAATGTGAATGCAGTATATATATATTTGCTAAAAAATATGTATTTAATTAGAATTATGTAAATCTGCATAAATATTCAGATTATGTATACTAAGTATATTCATGAGACTTTAAAAGAAATCCAACTTTCGTTTTAAGTAGACCGAGTAGTTAGGGTTAAAAACTTTTTCGCTAAACATTTAGAGCGGTACAGAGCGACACCTAGCGATATCGACCATATGACACTCAAAATCTTACATGTACCTCAGCAAGTTCGCTTCTGGATCGTCACTTCGCTTGTATCCACTAGATGGCGAATTTTTCCTTTGTTTATAACTAAGTGTAAACTGGATTCTAGTTATTTTAGTGTTACAGGAGCCGTATTGTATACAGTTTATCTAACTGTGACGGAAGGGTTAAACATTAAACATTACAAGTGAAATAAATCAATATTTTGCAATTACAGTTTAAGAACAATTTGGTTGGGGTAGGATTATCAAGGAAAATGTTGTCTTAATTCAGCCATTAAGGATCACCCGTCAATGAAAACTCTTTTGGCGGTGTTTACAGCTACTCAAACGACGCGTTCGCTTGGGGCCCCCTGTTGGCCACACACCGTCATTAAACTAAATAATAAATAAGCGCGTTCATCATTTCAGATATTCCAAAGCAGCACGTTCTGTCAACCAGCTAGGTAGCTACATTTTTCTGACTCCGTTTGCTATTTGTTTAGTTTTCAAAACATCTGTGGAGGAATTAAAAAAAGCAACGCCTAACTGCATTCTGTGGATGTAGTGCTCACTCTCGCACTGCTCCATGTCATGGCAGAACATCTTCCGCTATTGTGGCAAGCAGTGCAGCAGCATGGATATGAGTGCAGCGGGGATCCTGGGAGAACATCTGGCAGCTAGAAGCCCAGGGGATCCACTTCTTGCCACTGAGATCCCCGAATACCCCTACACTCATGTTGGCTGGGTTTGTGTGACTCACAGTTTTACCGGGATGACATGTTCCTGCCTAAACCCTGCATCAGTGGATGCAGCACTGGCTGTTAGTACAGGAAGGGAATATGGTGCTTTGTTGTGGATTAAAATCCCATTTTAATATGCTGAATTTCAGGCTTATACATAATAAAAGACCATTAGCATGACATGTATACTGCTTCTCTGCAGTAATGCATGTGACTTTCACGGTTGGGCACAAAGCATAATCTGCATTATTTGATCCTGCATTATCTGATCCTGCATTATCTGATCCTGCATTATCTGATCCTTCACTCTCTGTGTCAACACACACGCAAAAACAAAGGAACCCGCATGACATCGAGACTTTTTCTGTTTGATTTTTATTTATGTCCAAATGTCAAGTTCACAAAACGGGGGAGATGGGGCTCTTTAATAAGTCAACTGAGGGTTTAAAGGCTGCATGTCAAGATAGAAGTCATTCCAGGTCTGATCCAACAGCAAGGACAGGAAGTCCTGCACACAGGTCAGCTCATGCCAGCTCTTAGAGAACAGGACCGAGCAGCTCCCAAATCCCACCAGGGGAACTCCTGTTGTACAGTCACACAGGCTGCATAAGCGGAAATACTCCGGAGAAACCAGGTGTGTGATAAAGTCGCTTTGAATGAAACCATTTGCTAAGCAACCAAACATTTTTGTTTTGATCACCAGTGTCATGCTAGATGTAGCGTTGAACAGTGCCAAGAGTAGGAGATGTCATAAAACCCACACTCAGGAGCCCCGGTCCTACCTGTCATTTGGCTGTGATGACAGAATACTATATTAACAGGCAGAGTGATTTATATAGAGTGACATTAGTATCATAGAGGACACTCGGCTTGGCATGAACTACTGCAAATTCAATCTGACTAAGCTGATCTCTCTTGGGCCGGCAGAGCTAAAACTGGGTCAAAAACGAACAGTTGACCACGAGCATATAACGACAAAACGGGTTCGTCGTGTATACACAGGGCACATGCCACTCCCTCCCTAAAACACTGACGTTGCTAAATTTAGCCATGGATGAAGAGAGAAGCTTGAATTAGGTCATTGCCATTTCATTATTATCAAGTTATGCAATAAGTATTGCTCCTACCGATAGGCCAAACAATACAATTTATTCGACTTCACATTGTCGTGCTTGGCAGTCGGTTGTGTTTCACAGATAGATTGGCCGCATGCCATTTACATTGGATTTTATTTATTAACGGGGCGATTTCCTCCAAAGCGAGGT
Organism: Mormyrus hasselquistii; assembly: GCA_026779605.1. Lineage (NCBI taxonomy): Eukaryota > Metazoa > Chordata > Actinopteri > Osteoglossiformes > Mormyridae > Mormyrus > Mormyrus hasselquistii. Next base: position 9,320,718 of record JAODKE010000041.1, read on the forward strand.
GCAAGGATATAGCTGTCAGCGGCATAAATGCAGTTAGGTTGAGCTTCCAACAAATGACCCTTAACAAATAAGTCAGCACTGGGGGCAAAAGCGATAAAACAGCTACAGACGTAGGTAGGTCCTAGTAAGAGAGTCATTCCGATCAAAGAAAATGGGAAGAACTGAGGATATACAAGAGACAGGCTTGGGTTCAGAGCAGGACAATGGTCACGGGGCTCGTTGAGGTATTCCTGAAGCCGAGGCGTTTCTCAAAGGTGGGGAGGGAATTTGATGACTGGGTGTGGAGCTCATCCAGGGAAGGAGGGGGGACACACCTTATATGGGACAGGGGGACACCTTAGATGGGATATTAGCCCATCCTAGGACACACACTCACATACTGTGCACAATACAACTGACCGCTGTGGGAGAAAACAAATATCCAGGGACCATCTGGAGAATCCCTCCTCCCTCACAAAGCAGTGGTTGGAAATGAAGCCAGTAACCGTGGTGGTGTGAGGCCACAGTAACACGCACTGAGCTACCACGCCACCCCACTGCCAAATATAAATGTTCTCAGACTTGTGATAATGAATTAAATTACATGGTGGTAGATTTCAATCTGCTTTTTTTTTCTCTTTCTCTCAGTAGGGATGAAATCACTCAAAATGTTTCAGTAGGTTGCATAATTTAACAGCTGGTTCATATTTGGCGTAACTTGCTTCAGTGTCTGCTCTACATGAATGCTTGCAGCCTACTGTTTACTGCCTTATGTGCCCCTGGGGGGGCTGTCGCTCCTACAAAGGGGAAGCCAAACATGCCCCCAGTAACAATCAGTAATTCTGGAGTAATAAAGGACTGTTATCGTCACACAGAAAAATTAATTTTATACGGTGAGGTGCATTGTGTCATTCAGTTAATTGTTAATTTTTAATTTGGATTAACAACTGTGTTTGCTTCAAATCTGAAACATCCGATACAGGCTATGAAGGACAGAGATTACACAGAATGCCGATTTATCATATTATTGCACAACATCAGCATTCATTTCTCATATATAGCTAGGTACCTTCAAATGAGAATAATATTCTCAAACCTAATCTAGAACCATTTGGAATTCATACTGAAGGATTTAAAGGTTGCCTAGTTTTGAAGCCATTAATACAACAGACCTGAAACTCCAGTTCCACACCCCTCTGTTCAGCAAGATACTTACAAAAAAAGCCATGACAAGACAGCACGGGTTTTCCTGGCAGACTTTTGTCGGAAGTATTAGGGAAGGCATCAGTTTTCAAAACCCCAAATCTTTTTGTTTGGAAAACATGACTGTGTTCCGTCTGTGACACTGGAGGTTCCTACTCCGTCTGTCTTCTCACTGCCTGGTCTGAGTTGCCGGAAAGACCTTAAGACCTTACTTATCCAACACAAGCAGTTAAACTACTGATTCTCAGCCCTGGTCCTAGAGTCTCACAATAGGTTTCATCCCAGGAAATTTTACTCATCAAATAATGACCTACAGGCAAGTTCCAGTAGTGCAACTGAGGATCTTTTCTGGCTGCTGCCATCAGGCGGTAGAATCCCTCCCTCACCCCCCCAGCCATAACACGTCAGGACAGCATTTTTAAAAACAGATAATGCCACCATTATGTATGACATCACACGTACAGCCCCTATTAATGTTTTTCTTATCTATCCGTTTTTTTCACAGCCTTGTTTGCATTGTGTAAGCTGTCTTTTTCTTGACTTTTCTGTTTGCATTTGTACACTTTATGTTCCTTTGTTGCTGTATGAAAACATTTTTCCCTGGGAACAATGAAATACCCGTCTATCTGTCTGTCTATACAAACAAATCCACCCTGTTACATTAGAAAAGGTTTTTGTATACTTCAGTGATATCTATTCCCTGATATTTTAAAAAAATTGTTCCTTGATAAACTAAAGTTTATAAAGCTATTGTAAATTAAACTAAAGTTTATAAACATCAGCTATTTTGAATTCCATTGTAAGCGTTGTCTAATTGTTATTATGTATCATAACAGTCATGCGACCTTCTCGGATTAACAATATTAACACGACCGGGGTGGGACTGACGTTCTTCCCTACAGAAGTTTTTTTTTTCTCACGATGCCGTCTCTCTTTATTCCACACTGACTTTTAAATTTACGTTACACTAACAGCATTCTTAATAATTTTTATTTTTAGTTATTAATCGTTATGTTATGTTATCTTTGCACTCTTTGATAACTATGTCAGACAGAGCAATCTGAGAAAATCAGCTGAATAATAAATTATAGGCCTATGTATGGAATGGCCATACTTATTTTTCCATAGCGCGCCGAAGAGGTTCAAAGAGTGACCAGAACGCAATATATCTGAATCTGTATCATATAATATCGCTATTGCTACCCTTTGTCTTTCTTACTGAATCCCTGTGTAAAGTAAATACTTCTGTTCATTTTTTTTCCAAATCAACATATGGATTGGGGGTAATTATTGCACTTTAAACCAATATCCAATGTTAAGCATATATTTGTAATTACATCCTATGATATTCCGGTAAGGAGATGTGCTCCTTATCCGCCTCACCTGAAGTCCTTTCTCTCTTTGCTTCTGATCTCCCTTCCCTGGAGTCTTTTTCCATTTGCTCCTCATCTCCCTCACCAGAATTCCTTTCTCTCCTTGTCCCCGACCTCCCTCACCGCGCTCCCCAGCGCCGAAAGCGTTAAGCACCCTAACAGATTTGTAAAAGAAGGCACCTCCCTCCCCATGACCCAGCGCCAAGACGGTGATGCGCTTTAAATAGCAGGTGTTTGAAATTGCGATCATTTCCAGTCCCCCAGTAGCACATTGAGGACGCCGCACGATGTCCGCCACGGGCACGGAGACCAGCGGCTCGCTGCCGGCCGCTGCGGGGAGGGTTTTCTTTCAGGCAGCCCCCGCAGGAGGATGCACCGTAACCGGGCCAGTAACACAGGATGACCCCGTTCAGAAGAAACATGGGAAAGTGACCGTGAAGTATGATCGGAAGGAGCTGAGAAAAAGGCTGGTTTTGGAAGAGTGGATCATCGAGCAGCTCAGTGAGTTATACGACTGTGAGGTGAGTGCTTAGTGCTAAATGGCACACATCTGTGATTGCAATGGCTGGCTGATGAATGGTTAGTGAACCCGGTAAGGTGCCCATGGGAAAATCCAGCCAACGAGCAGTCATTTGCATTGCTCGGCTATAAGGTATTCTCCTCTGTCTCTCAGACCGATTGCCATTAGGTTATGATTTTTTTATGTGAATGGGTTTTTTATAATAATAAATAAATAAACGAACTGCTTGCAAACACCTCTCTAACCTGTATATACTTTTTAAAATATTTTAATTATTTTGAGCGCAGTTATATTGAAGGCAATGTTATTGTAGCAATCACAACTGTTGGTTCCAGGATTTCTGGACAATGTTCGCATCGATTCGGCGACAGCAGGATCGGGAATGTGGTTCGCAGGCGGTCTGAGGGTCCGCTTGACGGCTTGCATTTGGAATGAGCTTTTTACCAGCGTTCTGCCGTTACCCGCAAAACCTACCTGTATGTCTTTGTCTGCAAGATCGTATCACTAATATTACTCTGTTGTTTCATCATGTTTTTTTTTTTTATATATTTGTTATACCCTAGTAAGAGGGATACTTTAGCAAAAAAATTGACGAATTATAATGTATTTCGTGTGCAAAATTCTCTGACTGGGAATCCTAGATATTCTGGCTTGTTTTGTTAGGCAGTAACTTGCCTTTTGTTCGGCTGTAGTGTTGACTACAGGGGATTTCTGAGCAATTCGATGACACCACTGCAGAGGTGTGTGTGTGTGTGTGTGTGTGTGCGCGCGCGCCTATGTCTGTGCGTGTGCCGCTGTGAATCTGGCATGTTGGACTTGCATGGAAACTGAGCTGAGGAACTGAAATGCTCACTTCTCTTCAAAGTCATGTTTGAGTGAGAAGGGGTATGGATGTGGTGTGAGGCAAGGCTTAGGTGTTAAGCACTGGCAGCTTATTAGCCAAGATCCCCTAGAGGATTGTGGGCTCCACTGGAAAAATACATATAGCTGGAGATGGATCAAATGATTGCATGTTCAATGGCTGGATACCTTCTTCCAGTGGTTAGGTGCAGCTGCTCACTGGCCAGGAGACAATATTGCATTTGCTTTGCTTGAGTTGCCTTTTATTTATGGGTGACCTTATACCAGAATCACAATGAGTTCTCACCAAGTACTTTAACATACAAGTGATTTTTTTACTTTTTGGTGTCCTGTGAGATGAGTATGTGCAATCAACACGAATTACATGCGTAAAATAAACAATCTGTGATTACAATGTGTTTTGCACCATCGTGTAGACAGCAGGGTATGTCGGCAAATGACTAACAGACTGGTTGTTCCACATTGCACAGCCAAGGTGAGTGTGTGGCCTTTCAAGTGTTACAGCTCTGAGATGCAGTGGGACGTCCTCGTCGTTAATGCTAATTAGCATGTCGCTCCCTCGCTTGACATTGTCGTGCCGTATAAGAACCTGGGACGAGCTATAGGCTGCAAATGGTGAGACGGCGATGAAATCCCCCCCCCCATGCGGGGCGCTATTATTGGCTGGAAGAGTGTTTGGCCCTTAGGGCGAGAGTGGTAGTCATTGTGTGCCATGTAGCGAGCTTCAGTCTTAGGATCCGCAAAGGATTCTGCCTTTTGCTGTTTTGAGTGATTCTGCCCATAATCTGTGTGACGGTCACTTGTCTGCATGATAATACGAGGCGCTGTGGGAGATTCCCTTTGGCTGTGAGGAAGACTTTTTTTTAAAATACCTGTGACCTTGGTTATTTGTGCAGGAGTTAAGGGGCTTGCCAGGGCAGTGCTTTGGCCGGAGAAGCGTTTAGCTTTGCGGTCCCCGGGTGTCGGTCGCGGCTGTCGGCCGGGCGTGTTAGGCCTGCCAAGGCTGCGTGGCTCCACGGCTTTAAGGTCAGGCCTCATATCAGTTTCACATGAATCTGATAGTGTTAGGAGCGGGGGTGGAGTGGGGGAGAGTATGATAATGCGAAAGCATTAAGAGGCTTTGAGAGAGGTGGTTACAAAAGTGGACCAAGAGGTCGTGTCTTCCATTCCAGACGCC
>JAODKE010000041.1:9325930-9344222 GCA_026779605.1 Mormyrus hasselquistii
CCCCCTGTGGTCGCCCACCCCCGCCCGCGCTCCGCGCCTTTCGGCTGCTCCGCCGTTGGCCACGCTGGTGTGGAGTGGCGGGGGGGGGGCCGCGGTGGGGGTGGGGGGGGGGGGGGGGGGGGTTTAGTTTATTGACACGCCAAGAGCTGCTTCGATCCACTGTCTTCCAAGCTGGACGGTGAGGTTGTCTAGTATCAGGATGGGGGTCTGGATTCTCTCCTGCCCAGATGAGCTCATGGAGTAAGATGTGAGAAATGATGCAGGATTATTACTTATCTCCTTGGAGACCTTGGTTTTCATAGGGTATGAAATGATGAGGTGAGGTGTGGGATCATAGTGTTACCTGTGCTGTTGCAGAAGGTAGTCACTTCCCTGTGATGGTGCAAAAATAATTATGGGGTGGTATATTAGAGGGTGGAATGTCTGCACATTGGGGGAATCCTGTACAGTATGTACTCTGCATAGGTCTTTGTTTACCCTCTCAATGGGGTGTGGTCTGCACCGGTGTAGTAGTCAGGGTGACATTCCACGCTCTTGTGAGACAGGACAGCAGCTGTAGGTGAAATCCTTCATTGCTGCACCATCCTCTGGGTGAGTCATAGTATTTGGGGTAGATGGTCCATGTGAAGTGCCCACCGCCTCCCCCCCGCCCCCCCGAAAGTGGCTTAGCCTGGGAAGTGAGAAGTTTCATTTCACCAAGATGATCTGGAGATTTGACCCTGTTTTGATGGCCCACACTATCATTCAAGGCAAAAATTTGCTGTATTTCAGCATTACGACCTGTATGTGAATCTGACGCATCGGATTATTGCAATCCAGGTGAAAAGAAGCCTCACAAATACACACCATCGTTAGTAGAAGGACTCTTAATGTACTGATGATGCTTTGAGTGTGTGAACCAGGCACGCAAACCTGGAACTGTTTTCCAAAAATGTGGATGTCCACTAATACTAATTTCATGCATGATGTCAGTGTTCCTATTTTTAAATTTCTGGATTTCTTAATCTCGCCCAGGAATAAAGTTTGAGAGTTCAGAGCCTGCAGGCTACCTGCCCCGTGTCACACTATACCCTTCGAGAGCTGTCAGTCAGCCATTCTTGCGTAACTTCATCTGTAGCTAATCTAAAGCTGTTTTCCGTGTCCCTGTCACCCGCCTGGCCATCTTAAGTGATGGCCGTTCCAGCAGGCAGTGTTTTATCATTTCAAAGTGCCACAGTCGCTGCTCTGGATCCAGCCACGAGTGCCATTCACATGGGGTCTGTATACATCCGTTTATCTCTCTGCTATCCAGCAGCAAGTCCGAGGAAGCATGAGGCCCAGAGCAGAGGAAATCATTGGCTGGGATTTCGGACCCTCAGAGCCAATCGTAGCCCAGCATGCTATAGTCGCTTTCACGCTTTCACTGGGTCCAGACACTTTCCGGAGTTGCCCTTTCATACATGTGGCGCATAGTTGGAAATTTTCCACGTTTGTCACGTTCATGCCCAGTATAAATATTCCAGGTGGTTTAGACGACGGTTAGAGCGTTCAGGAGTCAGGACATGACGCAGTAAATATGCTGTGGATATCACGGCGTTTTGTTTACAGCGCATCAAAGATGGCGGCAGACGTCTCTGACGAAAGTTCCCGTATCTTGTCATCCCTCCGGTTAGCGGTGTTCCTTCTGGTCGTCTTTGCGTAAATGACCCTCCTTCGCTTTTCTTCGTCGTGCCAGTCGCATGATAGACGTCATCGACACACCTGCTCGCTCGCTGAGAGTTCTCCAGGCACTTTCCTGCACCATTCACACGTAGGGGTCAATGGGAAATTACCCGGATTGTACTCTTGGGGGGGAGCTGGGTGAAGTCCGTTAAATGTCCAGTTTGACGCTTTCAGACGTTTGCTTTCACACTTGCGGCCCCTCCCGGTAACGTCTCGAAGTTCCTGGAGCTGGTGCATGTCTGCAAGGGGCTTGTGTTTGAAGGAAACCTGGATGACAGACAGGAAATATAACTTCCACAAACACAGCAGGGGTGTGATTCAGATGCCCCTTCCTTCACTTGCATTTTCACACTTTCAGAAAGATCACCTGACTTCATAACACATACTTCACCTATTGTCGCAAGTCTGTCTATAACGTTCTGCTAAATCATTTGGAACCATGTCTAAGGAAACCGCTGCATCAAAAACTTTATTCCATTTTGTGGGTCGCTGCGCATTAGCGGAACTCGCCGAGACATTTCTTAATGTGAGTGACCTATATTTTCCAGCAGCGATGGAACTAATTCTGCCATAGTCCTTGACAGACCTGCTTGTCCAAAATAGCCGGACTTATCACATGTGCCGTAGTGGAAATAGTTGCTAAGCGAACAGTGTCAGGTGGCAGAGCCGCGACCATCCAATCCATATCGAGCACGTTAGACCTCAATGGCACATGCATCGAAATCAGTTTGGTTGGCTTCAGTATGCGAGTTATTGACCTGCTGTATCTTGTGTAGGTGTGGGGTGTTACAGTACAGGTTCATACCAGTTATGAAATTGGCAAGTTGAACTACGGCTCTTAGTGTGGCTGTCCCCCCTCCCCCCCATTATTTATATAAATTTAATTATTTACTGTCCCCACGCCCAAAAATTTGATCTTCACCCTGCAGATGCACTGGTCTGTGGATTGGCCATGGAATTTGACACTGACACTGTCATCTATGTTCTTAGAGCATGTTGGCAAATATTGGATAAGACACAGATGTCACAAGACTCAACAAATGGGTTAAGATTTGCGTGGATTTCGGAAGGGAAAATTCCTTTCGTCTGGCGGTCGTGTTGGTTTGTCGTCCCCTGAATGATTTATTTGTTAGAAGCTGTGTTTCTAAGGGACAGTGTAAACACCCTGCTCCACTGACTGTTATAACATGTGAACTTGAGAATTATTCACCTCCGTTGCTCTACGCCACATCTTCTTTCTGCTGAGGAAACGAGTGAGAGATTCCTGTCAGCGACGTGTGAAGTAGCTTCTTAAAGACCACTACATTTGCTGTCGTCAATTCTTGGGTCAAGAGTAACTTGAGTGATGGCTGGCCATCTTGCATGTGGCGCTGATTTAACTTGAGGATACAAAGGTGAAGATGTACCAGGACCTGCCAAGGTTCTGCGTTGCCCTGCAGTCACCGTCTTGAGTGAGAATCACAGCTGTGGTTGTGGACTTGCTTGGTACCATATGACCAGATGGTTGGATGGTAGCAGAACTGCCCCCTGCTGGACAGGTGCTGCCGTACACAAACCTGACAGCCATGTAACCTGTTTGTGATTGCTTTCTATTCACAAAAAGTGTTTGGATTGCAGAGATGTATGGAAAGGGCTCCGGTTGATAGGATTGAGATGGGATGATGCGGGAATCCCAGAAATTGACGGCCCTGGGACCTTCTGCGATGGGGAGACCAGTCACTCCAGGTGTGAAGAATGACTAAGTGCTGTTACTTTGAAGCCATTCAGAGTTCTGAAACTGCTCCCCCTTCTGGTGACCTACAGCATTGGCAGTCAGATGGGATCTGCTCTTGTTTTCATTCAGACTGTTTTTAGAACTGTGTGTTCACCACCTTCTGAAGCAGAGCTCCTGCTTTGCTCCTCCCACAAGACTGCAGAGGATGACATCACTAAAAGCCCGGGGCAAGAAGTATCTTTATAAAGATTAAAATAGGCTAAATCGCATCATTCAGCTGCATTAATGATCATCAGGGGCTGCAGGTTTAGCCTGCTGTGAAAGGTCAGAGCCTAGCTGTAAAACTCTGGTCATGAAGGTCTTCCAGAGACTGCAGAATGAAACCTTACACTGAAGGTCCATGAACCAAGTCCATCTAACCTGCATGGAACTCGGGCTTCATTAAAGACCTTTCCTCAAAACACTGTGCGTGAGCTATTAACAAGTTTCTTGAACGATGTTTGATTAAATGATTCTTTTTCCCTCAGGAGGAAGAGATGCCTGAGGTTGAAATAGACATTGACGACTTGCTAGAGGTTAACAATGAGGATGAAAGAGCTTTGAAACTTCAGGTAAGTTCTAGGTCATACATGACGTGGTTGAACATGACTAGAAGCTGGTATGACTAAACCAAAAAAAAAAAAAACTCTCAGTAAACATTGAAACAAAGTTCTTTGCCCCTGTCCTGTCATAATGCTTTTATTCATGTCTGGAGGTGGCGGTTGCTACGAATCCTTAAACATTTAACAAAAATGTTGAAGCAACCAGAAGCGGCAATGATATACACTGAACAAAATTTCACAATGTTGGCATGTTTATGTGAAATTGAATTACGTTTTATACCTATGTTTTGCCCTTCTTTAGGAATCTCTGATAGACTGCTATAAACCAACAGAGGTGAGTAAACCTTTCGAATATTTATTAGTGGGGGTTAGTCTGTTAAATGAGTCCAAAATTCAATAAGAAATGAAGATTTGCAGCTCTTGAAACCTTTGTGTGCACAGGTTCTGCTGTATGGAAGCTTCTGGGTGTTCTTGCATGTACTTGACATTAAGTACCACTGGGGTTTTCATGTACGTCGTGCATATTCACCGTTTGAGTGGCCGGTTTAGGGGCTTCGTAGCACACATCATTTTGCCCTGGTTGCCTTCTGTGAGCTGAGAAGTCCTGGCAAATCCGAATGCTGCTTTCACGCCAGATGAGGGTTTCACCCGCATGGCTGAAAAAATACCCTCATCAGCAAAATGAGCTGGAATTCGAGCTGCAGAGAGGATGTGCACGCATGACTAAAAGTGTGCATGGGTGTAACGTACGTATGATATGGGAAGAACTTGCTCCGTGATAAACATGCCTGGTCAGCCGTCTGTCACGAAACTGCGCAATAGCCTTTGCCATCTAAAAGTGGTAGATTCGGGCACTAGAAGGCTCCAGTTGAGCTTGAGTTGAGGTCAACTCGTATGATGGACACTCTGCCAAAGTAATGACGATCCAGTATCATCCCGTTGGGCATGGTGTGCTTTGGATGTGTAGCTTCATGTGTCGGTCTCTAGCAGTTTGAGTTTAAGTAAAGCGGACTGTGAGTTTGGCAGGAAGTGGAATGATTGCGTGGCTCTGGAGGCCGTCTGCCATTTCCATGGCAACGGCAGCCCCACGCTCACAGGTAAACTCTGCTGACTAATTGGAAACCTCATTAAAGCAGGAGCGATTCAGGGGCTTCACTGAGGAGTACGAGATGTCTGCATTCTTTGTGTTTTCTGTGTTTTGCTCTTGGGCAGGGCAGTGGGCCAGAAGATGGTCCACTCGTGTTATAGACCTGCCATCATTTTTTGAAAACAAGTTAAGAGTTAAAATTGTATAAACTATCATGGTCTGCAGATATACTGTTTCTGTCCCACATCTATGATTTTTCTGGTGCTATGTACTATTGCCTAGATTTCCTTTTGTCATGCTAACTGCTCTTGTCTCATCCCCTTTGGTCTCCTCCTGCATCCGCTGGCCTGCTGGGTGGTCTTTCCATCCCATCCACATTTCACAGGAGTTCGTGAAGGAGCTGCTGGGCCGGATCAGGGGCATGCGGAAGCTGAGCGCCCCCCAGAGGAAGGGCCTATAATGGCGGGCACAAAGCCAGAGGCAGGATCTCGCCAACACTATGTGGACTCAATACTAGATCCTTATTTTTATTTTGCCATTTTCAAGAACTATTTGTAAGAAGCACACTTCACATGGGGGGGTCCTGTTAAATTTGTTACACAGCAGATATGCTGAGGCCCACGTTCAGGCCGTGACTGGCTCCTCACCGAAAGCTGGCCTTGAGCATGACGCGTGCGGCATGGCGCGAAGCAGGCAACTGTGGGATTCCTGTTAATCGCATTAACACGACTTGCCATTCTGCATGTCATGTTTTAACCTTATGTGCAGCTAGGTTTAGTGAATGGTGGGTGGTCTCTTCAAATTCACAAACCTTTGTCCAGGTACATACTGCCATGACCAATATTTACAAAGACCAACTCAGTTTTTTTGCTTACAATTTGAACCTTTCTCAATTTTTATTCTTAATTTTTTTTTTTTTCTTGGCAGCAGGATAGATGTCCTTCAGCGAAACACTGAAAGAAGATTTTCAGTGATTGTTTTCAGTAGGTTTTCCGATGCCTTGCCCCCCCCCGAGTACAACAGCACATCACATAGTGTTTAAGACCAAAGCTGTTGGGCACATGCCGATACTGCTGGATCTGAGAGGACAGCAGGCCGCGTCCTGTCATAGCGCTTCGCGGAGTAAAGATGGCCGACTGGTATTTTTAGCTGGGAACCCCAAGCCCTCAGTTTAGACCCTCGGCCATAACTGTACGAGTTCTGCTGAAATACTGAATATGAAGCACTGAAGGCTGTATATTGTATGACCCCCCCCCACACACACACACGCATTGTTTAAACCGGTTTATTTAAACTCGTCTTTTTCAGGATCCAAGAAAAATATGGTGCTGTTGGTGTTTTTTTTTTTCTTTTTTTTTTTTTTTCTTTTCTATTTTTAAGCCACGCCCCCCCCACCGCTCAATTGTTTTATTACAATGCCAGTGATTCTGTGTTTTTCATTTGAGGAGTATTGATCACTGGTGACCCTACCTGCCTGCTGCCGCCACCCTGAACCAGGGCAGAGCTTTACGATAGTTTGTTAGGCATTTTAGTGTGTCTCTGAATTTCGAGGTTGTCTGCCCGTTATTTTACATATTTGCGAGTTTCATTTTTAAGTGTCGTGTGATATATTTTAGTTACTTTGCTGACAATAAAAAAAACAGGATGGTATCTGTCCTGCATACAAATCCACTTTATTCTCCAAAATCTTCTTATTGAAACTGATGTTTGTTGGTATTTACAGCAATGCTGCAGTTATCTGCCAGGGTGGTCTCTGAGGAGCCTATACTGTGACTTGCTACCTCTGGTTTATTAATAAACAGTCGTACATCTTTCAGAGGAAATATGAATAAATATTTGTGTTTTTGACGTGAAGATCGGATTCCTGGGACGCAGGAAATTAGTTGGCGGCAGGATGGGAATGTTTGGTTAGGGGACCTAATGATCAGTCTTACCTCTAGCTGGTTGTTCTCCCCTCAGGGTGCAGGTAAGTGCCTTTCTAATGGATACAAAGCAAGAACTCTGGCACATGCTGACTGCCTCGGAGTTGAGACTAAATACCGTGCTCGCTCTCTCTCTCTCTCTCTCTCTCTCTCGCTCTCGCTCGCTCTCTCTCTCTTTTGTCCATAACATTTCATACCGTTTCTGTTGATCCCATAATGGCACCCCTGTTTAATATGGACACACTAGTGAAGCCCCAAGAATTCCAGTCCTGTTGGTCTAATTATGTCCGGCTTCAAGGCCAAGCGGTGCGATAAGGCTCTGCACCTATTAACTCCATTATTATCCATTTTATCCGGGTGTTGGGTGTTTTATATGACTAGTTGAATGCCACACCTCAAATTCTTGGTTTGTTTCCGTGGCAGCTAGCAGAGTGTTGAATATGATCCCAGAGCCTTGCTAAAGCACTGGTCCTCAAAGAATGCACATACCAGTAGGGAGAGACACCCCCCACCTCCCTAGATTTTGAGAGTTACTTCAAGCTGTTCCTGCATGGTCAGATCCTACCACATTGCCCATGTGGGAATCTGAAAGGAATCATTGCAGGTCCCTTGCAGTCAATTACACCATATGGCTGCACAGAACCATTGTAGACGTGCTATTTTGAACGAGTTCCAGCTTTCTGTAGCACGGCTTTGAAGACGAATCGCTCCAGCGTGCCCTATTTGGCAGCTCGCTGAATGGGCACCTGAATAGGGCGCTGTGTCTTTAAGAACGGTGACCCAGTTCTGGCTGGGCTGCTCGGAGTTACATAGCTGCAGCTGACTGGAGACTTGGAGGAGAGAGTGACTGCTGAGTGACTGCTCTGATGGCCGCCCCTGGCGTGCCCCCCCCGCGGCTGCAGGGCTTCTGTACGCGGCATCTCTCGTATCGAGCACAAGTGTGAGGAGGGGTAACTCCACTGACAGACGTTTGCCGTCATACCATGATGCAGCCTGCCGGTGGCGCTGAGTCACACTCTGGAGGCATGGAGACCATTGGCACTTCGGCTATGAGGTGCATGCAAATCAAGTTGACTTATTTTGAGCTGTTGGCATGTTACGTGAAATTAATTCAAAGATATGATGCTTTATTTTCTGTTTGCGCTTAGGTACGTTTGAGAGTGAAGCCTGGGGTCCGAACGCAGATACTTTGGAGCCCCCCTATTGAAATATGGCGCTCGATTCCAAATCCAGGCCTTGTTTTCAAGTCTCCCAGGTACTTGGCTCAATAATGTCTGGCTCTAATTGGCCAGAGGCTTCACAACTGGCTCTCAGGTAAAGGAAAGCTGGGAAAAACGGCAGCGCTCGGCCATTGAGGACCGTGGTTTGAATAGCTCTGCTTTGGCGTATCTCAAGGGGTTTTAAGGGCCTTGCGCAAGGGTTGAAAAGAGAGAAGAGTTTTCTGTCAAGGCTGGAGATGTTGACATTCTGATTACAGGCACAGAGACCTTAACCCGCTGAGTCACAGCCTCCCCCCATATGTTTGTGACACTGGCCTCTGTGATTCTGGACTTTGGCGGTAGGTGAGCACTCACTCCTGGCAGTACGCCTCGTCCTGCGGCACGCAGGCTTCACTCGCTCCGAGCTGTCGCTCCACACCTCCAGCTCTCTCAGCACAGTGTCCCCATGCGTGATGTGGCCGCGAGAAGCGGGCGTGGGCCTTGTCGCGTTGCCATGCTTAATGCTGACCTGCGCACTGGGATATACAGAGTTGAGTCATGCTTTTCCTGCATTGACTTCTGCCTGCTATAGACGGGCTACAAAGCATTTACTGCTGGTAATAGTGGAGAAGGGAGTATGTGGCTCACTCGGTGCAAGTGAAAAGAAGGTAGTTGGTTCTAATCCCAAAGTCAGCAAGTGATTCTACCATTGGGTCCTTATCCTACGATTGCGCCAGAAACTGCTTGCCTGCACTTTCCTAAATGTCTGTCGCCTTGGATAAAAGTCTGATAATTAAATGTAGAATGTTTTTATTAGAACCTATCAGAATACAAATGCTTTAAAGTAAAGAGCTAGTGAACTAGTAAACTGGGATGATTCCCCCGTTAATTTTGCCTGTATAGATGAAGATCAATCTGCACTCGGCTTCTGCAGCCCTGTATTAACTGGAGCCCTTTAAACTGGTCCCATTGGCTTACTGGAGCATTTTGACAGCTCCCTGCAACCTGGGGGCGTAACGGCTGATCACATGACTGCCTCGGACTGGCTGTAAGAATTAACTCGACAGACAAATACACAGACATGCACAATACAAGATGGAAGCCGTCACCTGCTAGGAGAGGGGCCATTCCACGTTTGCTGACTTTGCTCTCACCGGAGTTTAGAGCAAATGGAAATTTTAAAAATGTATTGCATGAGATTGAAAATCATCTGCTTTATGACAAACGGAAAAAATAAAAAAGATGTGCAGCACTTCAGGACACTAAGCAGAAATATATATATATTGATTTTCTGCCATTTTCTGGATGATTTGCCTAGGTGTAATTTTTTCAAATTTGCAGAGGAAAGACTGCGAAGGCTTTGGGCAATTTGCTGTAAAGCCCCGTGTAGCGATACTAATGGTGAAGTGAATTCTGGGTAATCTGCTGTGGGGGCCGTGATGCCAAGTGAGGACAGTTCCATATAATATGTGGATCTGGGAGCAGAAGTACTGTGGCGTTCTCCTCAGCGGTGGGTGTGGTCTCTGTGACGACGGAGCTAATCTTCTCAGACGGCTTACTGTGTGCTGTAAGGTAGTAGCCAGACTATTGTACTCTGCCATCTGTCTGTGTGTTTTTAATACACAAACATGGCCGCGACACACACCTCAAAACCTCATGCCACGGATTAGCTAACAAAGACCCTCGCAAACTGGGTCCCTAACACAAAATCATCTGCACAACTTAAATTACCCAACATATTAAACGAGTATTATAGCAATAAAATAAATTATTCTGAAATAATCTGCACTGTTAAACACTTGTGTTTTGTATTCTCACTCATGCCCGTTCTCGTCAATATGTTGGTATGTATTTGGTAGATGGACCTGAATTTAATTTCAATAATGGTAAACACAGCTCTGGGAATAATGAAGAGGTCGCTATGTTTTTTTTTTTTAAATGTGCATTTTAAATCCTGGTTTAATCGTGGTTCTGCTGGAAGAAGGCTATGCTGTACAGCAAGTGGCTTCCAAGCTTATAGGTCCTAAGACAGCAGTACACAAGAACAAGGTGAAGCAGGAGACACTGGGAACGACCAGAAACCAGCCAGGCGGAGGGCAGAAGCGGCTTTCTAATGCCAGAGACGACCCTCAACTTATCCAGCACTGCCTCATAAATCGGAGGATGTCCTCAAGTCGCCTTCAAAAATGTGAAGTGCACTGCTCAGACAGCTTGTATCAGGCTCCTAGAAGCAGGACTGTAGCCCCAAAAAGCATGAAGAAGCCCTTCATTAATGAGAAACGGGGAAGAGCCAGAATCCTATAAAGTGAGAAATGAGTGAAACTGGAAATTTTGCTGAGGTCCCTTAGTTTCTTCCAGAGCTGTAAGTCAAAAATGGGGAAAATATTGTTTTGTGACAGCATGTTGCAAGAAGAACACACCCAGGATCGTCATTCTGCTGTCTGAATCAATTCGGACGTGTCTATAGCTAAACTTCACCGAAAACATGGTGACTCGTCGCAGGTCCAGAATGACTTGATGCTTCCTTTCTGAGCGGCGCACGGTGTGTCCTCTCCTTTTGTGGCAATAAGGTCCGTCCCAAATAAAGTCCCCCAAAACATGGCCGGGGGCCCTTTTTCTTCTCGCAGCTCTGTTTCACTCTAAATCGATGGGTGACTCAGTGATGCATGATCAAAAAAATATTCCAGCCTCAGCACATGATGTTAATTGGAGTGGCAGAGAGGAAGCACTGAGGCAAAACAACTGTAAGGTTGTAGATCCAGTTCTAAGCTTGGCTCCTTGTGTGTGGAGTTTGCATATTCTTCATATCATTGTCTGGATTTCAATTCCAACACATGGACTGTGGGATTATTCCACAGTTCATAGACACACAGCTTTGATGGATTGGTGTGTGTGTGTGTGTGTGTGTGTGTGTGTGGGTATATTTATGTGTGTGATGGACAGGCATCCCATCTAGGGTGTACCGTAGTGTGTGTGCTGTGCTTCCTAGGATCAGGTCTGGGCAAAAAAGGTCCTGCATAATGGATGGATGGATGGATCAAACATCAAGCATTCATGAGCTTCACAGTCTTCAGGTTCTGTGATGATGTGGGTTCGGCTCTCAAGACTTTGAGGGAATCAAGATGAAGAAGCAGCGAAACTGTCCTGATTTCCTGTGAATGTTTATATACGTCTCTCTGCATTTATTTATTTGTGTTTGCATGTCCTGTGATTATTTAAGTGAGAGTGAGTAATATGTGGTTTTGCACGTGTTTATGTGTGTGCATGTCCGTATACACAAGATGGTTTGCTGCTAATGACCAAGTATTCATTTAGACATTTATTTTAAAATGTTTTTAAAGTACATACACACTACGGGGGGAAAAGCACTAAGGTTGAGCTTGCTATCCTGGCAAAGAAAGAATAATGAATATTCCCTGTCACCGGCTGACCTACTCCCACAGTTATAAGGCTCATTCTTCTGTTTCTAGGTGAAAGAGAAAATGTCAGTGCTTCAAGCCAGAGTGTCTGACAGCATTAAATGATTACCCGGTGGGGCTGCTCAATCAGATGGTTTCCCTGGTAACCAGACTTTCAGCCACATTGCGGAGCAGCTACGGGCTAAGGGGTAACAGTGAATATGGGATTCATCTCCATATTTACTCTCCAGTACAGAATCCTGTTTGCCGTTTGGAATTCTCAAAGAGCCCTCGCCTACTGTATGGTGTTCATGTTTCCAAGGAGGAATTGGGTAGGATGGGCTTCAGGATTTCCGGCTGTGTTAGAAGCTATTTTTGTACTAGTTATGAGGCAGTAGCCAATCACAGATCCCTCGCAGCTGAGGTAAGGAGCGTGCACTGATTACAGTGTGTCGCCACACCCACCACGTTTCAAACCACCCCAGGGATGAGAACCTGAGTGCAGCCATGTGGCAGATGATACCTCAGCACCACACTGGTTCATATGGAACAGTGTGAGTTTTTTCCCCAGTGGCTGGAGTGTCAATCCTGCCACCACCCCCAAGTTATTCCCTGTAAGTTGGAGGACTTCCTTATAGGGCTGGATGTAGATTAGCATCATACCCTGGATGAAACAACTGCAGGTTAAGGATTTCGCTGAAGGGCCTGATGGAGTAGAATCACTCTGTGCATTCATGGGATTTGAACCAGCAACCTTCCAGCTGCTGGCACAGATCACGAGCCTCAGAGTCTCCGCTCCGTCCCAGCTGAGCTATGCTAATTTTTTTAGTTACCCATGACTGTCTCCTGCTATCACACTGCTATTAATTGTGTAATATCCAGCGGTCAAGATGTAAAAATATTTCAAGGGGGATGGTGGGGGTCAAATGTTTGGGTCCCTGCAATAAAATTTCCCAGGGGGGGTCCCAAACAGATTGCTGAGGATGCTATTTGCAGCGCAATCATGCTGTCTGGATTAGGTTGTGTTTTGCTCAGAGGTTCGCTTCCGCAATTACACTGGACCTTCTGCATGTATACCTGGACTAAATATGTTCTCAGTGGGGGTGGTTTTCATTTTCTTCCACAGGGGGAATGACATCCATGTGCATAACTACAACCGCAGCCCTGGTAATATCTAATTCTTATGTTTGTGCAAATACATCAGCAAAAATGAATGCAAGCATTTGGTGTTTCTTAGTTGCATTTACTGTATGAGAAAAACAATTGAACATAAAGAAACAAAATGTATCATGATTTTACTCAATGGTCTTCTGAAATTTGTAATTTAATGCTTACTATAACTCATTTATAATGAATGATTATAGTGTAGAAAATGGATTGCTATTCATTTTTAAGCAGAAGATCAATTTGCGGGGAATGGAAGTTACTTCAGCTTTGGTTCTGGGTTTTGCACAGTTCTAGTTAAGTTTTGAAATGGTCGCTAAAAGTTACAGAACTAAATGAACAGAAGACTAAAAGGCATTATATGCAGTCTAATCAATTATACATTCATTTTCCAGCTGCTTATCCAGTAGCCAGAGAAAAACCACGCAACACGGGGAGGAAAAGCAAACTCTCACATGAACCCCAAATCCTAGAAGAGTGGGGCAATGAGTCTGTTCCCCCGCTCAGCTGTGGTGCTGCCCGCTTGTATTAATTTACATCAGATATCATTTCTTAGCACAAACTGCCTGAACATTTAAGTGAAAATGTCATTGTGTAGGAATACATTTTTAAATAACATGTGGATGAAATAAAAGTGTTCGAGAAAAACTGAAA
The DNA here is from genome assembly GCA_026779605.1 of Mormyrus hasselquistii. Taxonomy (NCBI): domain Eukaryota; kingdom Metazoa; phylum Chordata; class Actinopteri; order Osteoglossiformes; family Mormyridae; genus Mormyrus; species Mormyrus hasselquistii. The sequence continues at coordinate 9,339,372 of JAODKE010000041.1, forward strand.
TTGCTACGTCGGGGCCCCTCAGAAGAAGGCGCTCTAAGCAGCCGCCTATGTCGTCACCATACCGGTACTGGTCTTAACCACGCAATCAAAGTTATCGTTACAAGTAACGAGTTTATAGTGTAGCATAAAGCGTCAGAGTAGTGCCCCCTAGCGGAAAGCACTATGTGACATGTATGAATCGAAAGATTTTGTTTACAATATAGGTACTACAACCACAGTTAGGCCTAAATACAACATTATCAGCTATATTTTTGTATTGTATTTCACATTTTAGAATGTAATGAGTGATTTTGGTTCATATTTGCTTTATGATTATTGAATTAAAACGCAAAACTGTCAATAAAACATCGTAGGAAAACTTATGATATACAGTGATTCATAACATGTTTATTCCTTGCCTAAAGATAATCAAAGGCTGATTAACCGTTTTTAAGTGCACGAATATTGAGGTCAATCATGTATTTCGAAAATATTTTGAAACAAAGCTCGTTTGATAATTAACTTGAAGTAGCAAACTCCCCTTGTAATCTGATTCTTTCAAGGTCCAATGAGGGCGTTTGCTTTAAAACAGAAAAGAGGCTCATCCCGCAGTATTTATCCCGATCAACATTATGGCGATCTTCTCCATGCTTACGCCTCTGTTTGTGGCTGTTTTATGTATTCTGATAGCGCTTATTTTTAAAAACTTTAATAAGAGCGAAAAGAAACCAAAGACAGATTCTAAGCCTCCAGTTCCTTCTAGACCGTGGGTGGATGAAGACCTTCAAGACGACACTGAAATCAGCCCAGATGAAGGTAAGCAGATAGTCTGCAAAAGCTGCAGGTTTAACTACCAAAAGTCGAAAATGATCAAATAATAAACATATACATTCACACACACAAATGTGCACCTATTTGTAACTATGACGTGACTGTATGCTGTGTGAAACCTGAGTCTCGTTCTGCTCGGGAAGTCGTTGAAAATGTGCTTGAAACTTAGGTTTTAATAAAACCATAAATACAGATCTGATTACAACAAATACGAAAGTATTCAAATGTTTAGATATGCTTAGAAAGCCAGATATTCTCCGCTTGTTTTTGGTATTTTTGCGTCGAAAAATTATATGTAAAGCGCCAAGTATTATGCAAAATATATTTTTGTTTCTTGTTATATTAATACTTGATGCATCACATTAACTTGTGTGTGTGTGAGAGAGAGACAGAGAGACACTGGGCAGGCTTTTGCTCCTGTCTTACCAACTTCTCGAATTTTCCTCTTTTCTCTAAAGTGGAGGAGCTGTTTTGCACCGTTTGTCTGGAAAGGGCTCTCGCCTCTGACTTGCCTCATACCTGTGCCAGGTCACTACTCTCTTTTGTGCCATAATGAGTCAGCAGATGCCAAGATGCCAGGGCACCTGGGCTAGAATAGGCTGCCTACGCTCCCCCTCCAGTGAGGGACTCTGAGTATGATGACACTGGGCATCTGTCGCATGCACTCGGGCTTGCAGATAGTCCCGATTGTAGAGATATTAATTCTCTGTGCCAAGCAGAATATGTTGTTAGTTCTGATATTGACAGACACCGTTGACTGTATCCTGAATGCCCGCTCTCTACTGTGCCAGCCTGGTCGGGATATATCTCATATACTGTAGATATACAGACTATATTAATTTTCCATATCAAATGCATTACATTCAGTTAGAGATCCAGATATGATCTTACATTTTTTCTGGATAAGTATTTTATGATATATTATTATTGTTGGATTGGAGTTTCATGTAGTTCATATTCTTTGCGAATATAAAAGGGCACTTTGCGAGGCTGGAGTGAGCTTATTTGCAAAAAGCTGTATACCGTATACTATTGACTTTGACTGTAGTTGGGCCTGATGTTATTCATCTGATTATGGACTTTATGTTAAATCTGGAAAAGTCTCAGTGCTCCTAGGTCTTCCACTAGACTCTACAGTGACTCTTCAGTCACTGTAACACTGACATCACTGCGCACACTGTGTCCGAGTGCCCAAAGTCCCATGAGCACTGTTTAATTTCAGTTCATACTGTCCAAATTGTTGGTACGTTTCCCAGGTCTCTTGCACATTGCGCTTATATTGCACTGCACAATCACTTTAACCTTGTAACTTATGTATCGATTATGTACAGTTGAACATAATTCATATATTTTTTATTTTATATTGTTATTTTTATATATTTTACTGTTCTTTTACTAAAGTCCAGGTGCTATTATTTTACTTTTACTAATACCTTACTATTACTCGGAGTGACCAGGGTTACATTTCACTACATGTTGCATGTGTACAACTGTGCACGTGACGAATAAACCTCTTGAATCTTGAATAGTGTGATATTTCTGTTTTCTTGTCCACCACCTTAGATTGCTAATCTGCATCCTCAGGTTCTCCTCCTTGTCCCTCAATCACGGGGAAGCTGACGTCACTTAGGGGGGGCTGAGAATCTCCTGTGTCTCACGCTAAAATCACCAGCCTTCTCACATAATTTTGTGAGCTGGCTTTTGCCTCGTTCTGCTTCATTTCTGTGTTGAGCACCGCCCAGGTATTCGCGTTGTCATGGCACTGATGTGACTGACTGCTTTCTCGTCGCGGTAAGACGATGACGAGCTGGTGGAGAGTGAGGGGGATGTCGCCCATGTGCCTTTCTCGCCGCCGCGGTACGGCGAGGGTGAGATGCGCCATCGCTCTCAGGAGTTCTACGCGCTGATGAACGCCAGGAGGTCGGTGCGCTTCATCAGCCCTGAAGCCGTGCCCAGGGATATCATCGAAAATGTCATCCGTGCTGCAGGTGTGTCCTGGTCCGTCAGTCAGAAGGCACAGCGGTCTGAAAATGATCCATGGTACCGCTCACACTGCAGTGACCGTGGTGCCGCTCACATGAGTGACCGGTGCCAATCTTTCCCAACAGCTACTGCCCCGAGTGGAGCCCACACAGAACCGTGGACTTTTGTGGTGGTGGCAGACGCTCAGACAAAGAGTGAAATCCGGCGCATTGTGGAGGAGGAGGAGGAGATCAACTACAAACAGAGGATGGGGGAGAAGTGGGTCACTGACCTGAAGAGGCTAAGGTGAGGAGTGGGCACAATGCGCAAGAGACCTGGGAAACGTACCGACAACTTGGCTGTTTCAGGTACATGACGACATTCCAGAGTACTGTGGCTGGTACCGGGGGACATTTCTGGCCACAGTGTGATACAGGAGGACATTTCAGGTTGCAGTGTAGAAAGTACAGGGGCACATTTCAGGTTACAGTTCAGAAGGTGAAGGAGGACATTTCAGGGCTACAGTGAGTAAGATATAGGAAAACATTTTAAGGTACAGTGAGGAAGGTACAGGAGAACATTTCAGAGTACAGTGAGGAAGATATGGGAGGACATTTCAAGGGACAGTGAGGAAGGTACAGGAGAACATTCCAGGGTAAATCAGGAAGGTACAGGAGAACATTCCAGGGTACATTGAGGAAGGTACAGGAGAACATTCCAGGGTACATTGAGGAAGGTACAGGAGAACATTTCAGGGTACATTGAGGAAGGTACAGGAGAACATTCCAGGGTACATTGAGGAAGGTACAGGAGAACATTCCAAGGTACATTGAGGAAGGTACAGGAGAACATTTCAGAGTACATTGAGGAAGGTACAGGAGAACATTCCAGGGTACATTGAGGAAGGTACAGGAGAACATTTCAGAGTACAGTGATGAACATATGGGAGGGCATTCCCAGGAGCAGTGGCTGATATCAGAGGCATGTTTCCAGGTATGGTAATTTGCTGACGTTTACTTCTATTTTTAGAGCCCAATTTGTTCTCGTCTATGAGTTGTTTTCTTCTAAATGTTGCCAGAATCAGCAGGCTGCGTTTTTTTGCCAAGGACAGATGAACATGCGATCAGAAAATGACGCGGATGAGCTCGTGGTTCTCGCTGTTTGCTGTCGACAGGACCGACTGGGTGAAGGAGTACCTGGATACCGCCCCCTATCTCATCCTGATCTTCAAGCAGACGTATGGGATGCACCCTAGCGGGAAGAAGAGGACTCACTACTACAACGAGATCAGCGTCTCCATCTCGTGCGGCATCCTTCTGGCTGCACTGCAGGTACAGTATGTGTGTATACATTTGTGTATGTTTGTGTGGGTTGGGTGGGTTATGTATATATTACATTGTGGAGACTGAATGTCCTTTAGTGTGAAAAAAAAACCTGCTACTTTGATCTTGTGGGGACATTTTTTCAGTCCCCACAAGGGGAAACTCGATTTTATAAAAAAAAAATCTGTGACTGCAATCAAAAAACTAGTCCTGTGTTTTGTTTGGTTACTAATGGTTAAGGTTGTCATTGTTGCGATTAGGGTTTTGCCTACAGAAATGAACAGAGAGTCCCCACAAAGATATGAGTACAGGTGTGTGTGTGTGTGTGTGTGTGTGTGTGTGTGTGTGTGTGTGTGCGTAGATCACATTCGAGGACCAAATTGTCCCCAAAGTGTAGTGAAACCTGCCCTTTTGGGGGCATCTTTTGAGGTCCCTATTTGGATAACCTCAGTTAAAATATAAAAATCTGTAAATGCAATTAAAAAGTAAAAATGTAAAAAATCCTGTATTTGGGTTGGTGACTTATGGTTAAGGTTAGGGATGGGTAGGGGTTGAGGGTGTCGTGATTGGGATTATGGTTTTTCCCATATAAAAGAATGGATGGACCCCATTTAGATTGGAAGAGTGTGTGTGTGTGTGTGTGTGTGTGTGTCATGACTAACTATCACCTTGGTTCCAAACCTCGAGTCCCCCCCTTCTGCCTCACCTTCTTCCCAAACAAAAAAGAAAAGATAAGAAACACAAAAATAACATATAA